>CM062295.1:712142289-712263973 GCA_031216915.1 Pictodentalium vernedei | reverse complement strand
TGAACTATAACCCTTATGAATGTATATATAGTTAACCCCTTTGAACTGAATGAAGTATAACCCCTAACTATATCCCAATATTAACACCTTTTGGAACTGATTGAATTTTTAAACTTATTGAAAATATAACGAAAGATGATCTGAATTTTTAAACTACAACCCATTAATCTAAATTCTTCCAATAGGGAAGGGGAATACCCTCGTGTGTTGATGTTAAAACACGGGATCCAAATTTTACGGACTCGGCTAGGAATCTCAATAACGGAATGCCTTATATGTATACAGGGGAAATCTGATTCAACCTTGATCAATGTTATAGTCGAGACTGAGATAGGTATAGCTAGGACGTTATGGATGAGATATGGGGCAGAATAACAGAAGCCAATAGTACTGGTACAAGGCCGCAATGGAACAAGACTGCTGTAGAAGCTAATGATAGGACAGATAGGCCATAGACCTGTAATGGCCTTGGAGCTTTGGCGACAAGATGGAAGCGGTTGGTAAGACTACATTAGACCCATTGAGGGCTTTTACATAGCCTAATGCGACACAAAAGGGATTCTCCAAAAGGTATCCTCGATAGGTATCCTCAAATAATACAATACCAGGCCATAGGTATCCTCAAATACTGAAGTAAATTATACCTCATTGAGGGATTTTTAATGGTCCTCATAACCTCAAAATTCAATGAGGCTATGAGGGATAATAAATGAGGACTCATTGAGGGTTTTTACATAGCCCTCATGGCCTCATACGACAAAAAAGGGATTCTCCTAAAGATATCCTCGATAGGTATCCTCGAATAATACAATACCAGGCCATAGGTATCCTCAAATACTGAAATGAGGCTAAGAGTCGTAGTAAATTATACCTCATTGAGGGATTTTTAATGGTCCTCATAACCTCAAAATTCAATGAGGGTATGAGGGATAATAAATGAGGACTCATTGAGGGGTTTTACATAGCCATCATGGCCTCATATGACAAAAAAGGGATTCCATAGCCACAGGTGTTTTCCCAAAAATGGGATTCCATGGGATATGGCCATTGGATATAGTCTTTTATTATACAGAAGGGAGATAACTCTGTATACAGATTATGGGAAATCAAGCAATCTGATTGGTTAGTTATCTATATGAAACAACAAGAGTACTTGGAATAGGGTCAGAACTAACAAGAATAGACCAGAAATTGCTAAATATAGTAATAATAAGATAAACTGTTCCAGTTGATAGGCTCTTCTACGCTACTGGAGTATACTCTAACGTACGCGACATACTACTCCGATGAATTTGATTTTCACAATGCAGATTTAGACTTTTACCACATCAAGGTTTTCGACCAAATTCCGTCAGCACTCCCCCGAAAAGTGACCGATTTCCTCCAATTACAATGTCTGATAGGCAGCTAGCGGGTGGCGCCAGAAAATCCCAGGGGGGGGGGGGGGGGGGGCATTAAATTCTTCGACAGGGTTCAATTTCTCTGAGCGAGGAAATGGCGCTTTTCATAGCCTTATTTGAAAAACTTCGACCCGGTGTGAGAAATTAAAAAATTAGCATTTGAAAAGCGTTATTTCCTCACCCAAAGAAATAGAACTATGGTCGCGGATCGCCATAACCCATTAAAGTAAAGGCATTAAAATTTTCTGTCCAACAATTTTTCAAACAATTTATCGCTACCCTGGTGAAAACATTAACAAGCTTGCAGTGAGAAGCCGTCCCCGACGAACTTACCAAATGTCCCTGATGGGTTGGGGGGAGAGACCTTCCCTAAAGGGGGGTTAGCCCTCCACTGCCCCTCCCCTCCCCCTTTTGCGCCATCCCTGTGCGGGCTCTAGAATCGGTCTTAGGCCATCGAATTTTTCAAAATTAAATTCCTCAGGGCGGCGTCCTCGGACCCCATCAGTGGGGGGGGGGGGGGGGGGGGATTCTCCCATACCTACACCCACTACATGCCTCGATCATGACTTGTGGAATCACGCTGGGGACTGAGGGGCAACATAAGCACAAACGATTGGCAAAACTTGCGTTTACACTCATGTTGTGTCATGATATAGCCCAGATGCTGACAATGACGTTAAACATCAATAAATATAGAATGTACCGGTGTTTTGCAGTGGCGTAGCCACGGGGGGGGGGGGGGGGGGGGGGCGCACAGATCCCCAAAAGTTTTGCATGCCCCCTCCCCCCCCCCCCAAAAAAAAAAACACTATCGATCCATTGCAAGTTTCAAACAACTTAAGAGCCCAAAAATGCTCTTCAATGTAGGGCTACACATGCTACAATTGCCACAGATTCGATCTTGGAGCAATAAATTTTGCAAAATTTTCGGGGGAGGCCTTATCTAAACTAGGACCCTCTGGTCGTCACCCCCTCCTACCACTTCCTTGTCTTAACTAGGACCATCCGGTCGTTAACCCTTCCTCCCACTTCCATAAAAGGAGGTGAGATGAGGGGTAACGGCGGGAGTGTCCTAGCTAGGACTAGGAAAGGACCCCCAAAACGCCACAACTTTACAAATAGCATGCACGGTATGCCCCCCCCCCCCCCCCCAAAAAAAAAAATGGCTAGGCCCCCCAATTATAGAATCACGGCTACTCTCCTGGTGTGTTGTATTGTATTACAGTTGTATGCACTTATTTAAGTTATTTTCTATAAATAAATCACAATAAAATCACGTGGTCTTGATTTTGTGAGTTTTTGTGGGGAGGGGGTGGGGGGCATAACTTGAAAAAATGGTTATGCCACAGTTGATTTGCACATAATAACCCGCAAAATGGTTATGGAATAACAGACGACACAATGCTACAAGATCTGAACATTTTCAGTAATTTGGCCCTAAAATATCTATAGCCTATGAGTAGGTATATTAGGCCGATTCCATATCACTTGTACACGATTTTGTACATGTACACGTACATCGATGTACACCTCCATAGGATTTAGTGTTAAAATCGTGTACAAGTACACAAAATGTCGTTTTTTATGGTGATGCAGAATCGGCCATCGTTTTACATCGCACTTTTAACGTTCAAAATACCCGTTGGCGAACGCATACATTCGACACGTCGCTCAAGAGGGAAAAAATGTATGAAATTTTAAGAAAATATGATTAAACATTTGTTCTCTACGTTCCCATCGCGGATTAGACCATCGATCCATCGTTGGTGAACTCGAGCAAAAAACGTTTTGCCGATTCTGTATCAGCATCAAAAAGCAGTTTGCCGATTCTGTATCACCTAAGTAGGTATAAGTAGGTATACTTTCACCAACGGGTATTTGAACGGTTAAAGTGCGATCCGATTCCAGATCAAAAAATCGACCTCTGTACGGTACATGGAAAAAAGGTGATGTCGAATCGGCAAAACCACTGGGTCCTACTATTTAACGAACACAAACGAACATAAACGAACATAAACGAACAGAAGAGAAAATAATAGGAAATACAAGTTAAAAATGATTGAGGGTGCATATGCAGATATATGTGGGTATATATTATTCGTTTGTAAAATTTTATTCACTTCTGATGAGTATTTTGATGATTAATAAGGTTTATAAAATGTACGACGGCGCGAAATTCTTGTGTTCGTTAAGTAGTAGCCTGCTTGAAGCTGTCGACAAGATGAGACAAAGGTGTGAAATCAATTAGCTGTCTATTTGAGGAAGAATGTCGCTGAGGAAAACAGCGAAGTTCAGGTTTAAGAGGATGGCAAGCGCCTATTTTAATCGTGTGTAAAATTGTATCCACGTCTGATGAGTATTTTAGTGATAAATAAAGATTATAGCCATTATTTGGATTGACAAACATACATCAAACTCTCGCTTTGGATTCCGAGGACACATCACGGCGGGTCGGGGACAAACCGTGATCTACCCTTAGAAAGCGGAGCAAGACTCGGATACATGTAGCATATTGTACACCCACATAATGATAATAATCTAAAGATCTTAAAATATCTTGGGGATAAGTCATTAAAGTCCAGTTTAAGCTTTCCTGAACACTTTCCCCGAACAAGCTCACCCTCCACCAACGCGGGCTCCCACTAACGAGAGAGGACAACCAGGCGCGTGGCCAGGAAAAAGTTTCCCGGGGGGTGGGGGGCGATAACAGGGGGTGGTATAGCCATCAGATGCGCGAAAGGCGGGGGTGCTGGGGGGGGGGGGGGCCTTCTCCGGGAATTTTTTTTCGGGGGGGGGGGGGGGGGTCTCCACCAGGAAAATTTTAAAATCTAAGTCTACTGGCGGAAAACATTTGGAAGGAGACACAGCTAGATTTTTTTTTTTGATTTTGGGGGGGGGGGGGTAAGTGCCCCCCCCCCCCAGCCCCATGTGGCTACGACATTGGGGACAACCCTACCCATACTCTCCTAGAAACGCGACCCGAGAAAAAAAATCCCGCCCCCCCGCCCGCCTCACACTGACTCTCCGGGCTCTTTCCAGGAAGCGGGTTCCATGATACAGTAACGCGGTGATATCTTCTACATACACCCCAGCCCGTTTTTTTTTAAATCTAAGTCTACTGGCGGAAAACATTTGGAAGGAGACACAGCTAGATTTGGGGGAGGGGGTAAGTGCCCCCCCCCCCCCCCCCAGCCCCATGTGGCTACGACATTGGGGACAACCCTACCCATACTGTCCTAGAAACGCGACCCGAGAAAAACATCCCAAATCCCGGGCACCCCCCCCCGCCCCACACTGACTCTCTCCAACGAGGGGGACACCCCGGGCTCTTTCCAGGAAGCGGGTTCCATGTTACAGTAACCGCTTCGCGGTGATATCTTCTACATACACCCCATCCCGTTTTATTTTCATTTAAATTATAAAAAAAAAAATTAGCAATAAATTTTAAACTCCCCTCATCCTTTGCCCGGGCTTGGCACCGGTGGATTTAACAAAGTCAAATCAGGCGGATTTTGAGTTTTTATGTTTTCCAAACAATTATTATATTTACTTCTTTGGTAGATATATTCTGGTTTTCTTTTCAATTCACTGCCTTACCATAATTATATTTGATGTGAAAGAATGAGTTTTCCAAAATAAATTTAGGAATTCTGTCTATAAGATGCGACACAGGTGTGAAATTAATCAGTTGTCAATCCGAGTTGGATTATCGCTAAAATAAAAAAAAGGGGGGGGGGGGGGGGGGGGAGATATAAGTTTAAAATGTTGAAGAGCGTAAATTTTAACCGTGTTATTTTTCTTATCTTTCTGGATTTCGGTTTTATCGTTGACAGTCAAGTCTTCTGATCTTTAACGGGGTTAAGTTGTTTTTGTAATAAGTGCAACTTGATTGTTTTTATAACAATAACTTTGGTCTTGAGAACAAAAACATATCGGTCTTTTTGAAGTACAGCTTGGTTGTTCTGGCAATAATAAATTTCAAGCTAATGTGGGTACTCAAAAGTATATAACATAGTCTGATTTCCTAACTTTTCAGTCTGATCTTCGATCTGATTACTACAATGTCTTCTCTAAAGTGTCCTTGTGGTTTATGTGGTGACGAGTGTCATGAGATCAAAAGTATATAGGGTGTGACTTATGCAGTCGGTGGTTTCACCCACAATGTGAAAATCTCAGAGCTCAACAGTTTGGCTTCTTCACAAAGTCCAGTCTAGACTTCTGATTCAAGAAGGTAAGTTTGACTGGGAATTAGCTCACATGCGGTTGATGCCTGCTTTACGTGAGGGCAAGTTGGAAGAAGCTGTAAAACGTGAAGCAATTTTTTTACGCCTCTTCCCGCTTGTTCAGTTATCAGACGTCCATCGATACCACCCCATGAAGTCCTACAACAGGGATACACAGGCGTCCGGCCTTCTTGGATCACACTGGATCGAGTCTGTTCCCATTGCTGTGAGATCAAATGGCAATTGTCTATTCAATTCAGTGTCAGTGTGCTTAATTGGTGATGAGTTAATGAGCACCGAACTCCGGGTCAGAACATGTATAGAGCTGCTGCTAAATAAGTCATTTTATGATTCGTTTCACAACAACACCGAAATTCCTTTGGTCAGCCCGTCCCCAGATGATGACGTCAATGCGTGTGCGCGTCAAAAAGGCTGGTCTTCAGCGTGGACCATGCATGCTGTTGCGTCAGTTATTGGACGGCCCGTAAGATCTGTGTACCCAACAGTGAATGGCCCAGCTGATGGAAATATCCGAATACTTTATACAGTTTTCAAATCAAGAGTTGGCACAAAACATAAGTCTATTTCGATATTTTGGGCAGGTGAACACCCAGACATCAAGATAGAATGGAGTCCTAATCATTTTGTGCCACTGATTCCATCTCAGCCAGTGCCACCAGTAATAACTAGGCCCGAGGGTGAGCATCGTCGAAACACGGCCGATGATTTGGTTGCTATGATCAATAAATCTTTGGATAGTTCGTTCATCAAGGAGATTGTGTCCTCAGACCCAACCAAACCACCTTCGGTTATTTTGCATACAGACGAACAAATTGCTCTTTTGAAGTCGGCAATCAAAAGTGGTTGTGTTATAGGAATTGATAGGACTTTCAACTTGGGGCGTGTTATGTCACTACGATATGCTTCAAAAATCCAAATATTGCGAGGAAGTCATCTTCAAATGAAGTACCAATTTTGCTGGGCCCTCTTTTTCTGCATTGGGATGGTGGTTTTCAAACATATCATCGCTTTCTTTCGTACTTGAACAGCAAGCTTGTTGACATTCCCCAGGGCAATATTGTATTTGGAACAGACGACGAAGCTGCTCTTGTAAATGCCATCGCAGCGTGCTTTCCAAGTTCCACTCACACACTGTGCACACGACATCTCAATGAAAACCTAATACGAAACCTGAGTAAGACAGACAACCAGCAGACTGTAAACAAAATTGTCGGACAATTTTTTCAAAGTGATGCTGGCCTCATCACAGTAGATACTGAGCTAGTGTATAGTGAGGTTGAGACTGACATTGTCGACAAATGCAATAGACGCTATCTTACAACATTCATGTAGGCCTACTGTATCATGGAACGCGTTTCCTGGAAAGAACCGGGGGTGGATGGGGCTCGTTGGTGAGAGTCTGTGGGTGGAGGTGTCCCGGGATTTGTCGTTGCCACAGGGGGCAGGTGCTCCCTCCCCAAAATGTAGCTGTACCCCTTCCAAATGTTTCCCGCCAGTTGTTAGACTTCCCCATACCCCCCCTCCCCCCAAAAGAAAAAAACCCGGGGAAGGACCCCCAGACCCCCCACCCCCGCCTTTCGCGCATCTGATGGCTATAACCCCCCCCCCCCACCGCCAGTTATCGCCCCCCCCCCCCAGAAACTTTTTCCTGGCTACGCGCATAGTTGTCCTCTCTCGTTAGTGGGAGCCCGCGTTGGTGGAGGGTGAGCTTGTTCGGGGAAAGTTTTCAGGAAAGCTTAAACTGGGTTTTAATGACTTATCCACAAGATATTGTAAGATCTTTAGATTATTATCATTATGTGGGTGTACAATATGCTACATGTATCCGAGTCTTGCTCCGCTTTCTAAAGGTAGATCACGGTTTGTCCCCGACTCGCCGTGATGCGTCCTCGGAATCCAAAGCGAGAGTTTGATGCATGTTCGTCAATCCAGATAATGGCTATAGTCGTTATTTATCACTAAAATACTCATCAGACGTGGATACAATTTTACACACGATTAAAATAGGCGCTTGCCATCCTCTTAAACCTAAATTTCGCTGTTTTCCTCAGCGACATTCTTCCTCAGATAGACAGCTAATTGATTTCACACCTTTGTCGCATCTTGTCGACAGCTTCAAGCAGGCTACTACTTAACGAACACAAGAATTTCGCGTCGTCGTACATTTTATAAACCTTATTAATCATCAAAATACTCATCAGAAGTGAATACAATTTTACAAACGAATAATATATACCCACATATACCTGCATATGCACCCTCAACCATTTCTAACTTGTATTTCCTATTATTTTCTCTTCTGTTCGTTTATGTTCGTTTGTGTTCGTTAAATAGTAGGACCGAAACCACTGCCACGTTCCCGATAGCGTTTGGGACGGTATAGGGTGTGATTTGATCGGTGAAAAAAAACGATTTGCCGATTTCATCTCTTGAGTTTTGTGAGAGGTGAATCGTGATAGAATCGGTTTTGAGGAGAGGAAATAAAAAAGTGGGAAATAAAAAAAAGTGATTGATATATATAGGAGAGAAAAAAAATATAAATAAATAGTTATTTAAAAAATAAAATATATCAAATCGAATAGATAATAAAAAATACGTAAATCATGAGCGCTTCCCAGACTATTAGAGCAAGGTTTCTTTTAAAAATGCTGATGAGAGCCTACGCATTCTGTGTGAACGAACAACTAAGTCGCCTCTTGTTAGAACGATGCGTCGGATATCGGGATCACCTAGACTTCGATCACGAGAATCATTCGTGTCTGACGATGGAAAGGGAAGATATGGTCGTCAAGTATTTCGAACCAGCATTCGAACGCGTTCAAATCGATGAAGTGATCGCGTTTTGGAAGAGATTACTCTTCCGTAAGGATCGAGACAAGCCCACAATTTCGGAAGAACTGCAATTGGCGCGTGGAAGTCTGACTTTAGAAGACAAGGGATGCATCATGAAATTATTGTTCAATGAAGCATACGTCTAAGTTTTTCTCGTTGATATAAAATAAGGGAGAATAGAAAATAAAAAATAAATACACACATAAATTTTTTATCTAATATTAGAAAGAAAAAAACACAAAAAATGAGAACCAGAAATAAATTGTATCCGACGTTAGATGACGACGAGGACGAGAAGCCGAATGGCGTTTTGCCGATGGCACCGTCGCTAGATGAAAAAGAAAGAGGAGAGAGGTATCGCATCGATCAAATCAGTAGAATCCAAGCGTATCTAACTTGAGAGAGAGATTCTCGCCATTCTCTCAAGAAGAAGTATTCGCGTTTCCTGAAATTCGTCAACGCGGTCGACACGACACTTATCACGATTTCCATGAGTTTACACGTGGCCGGCATCGGATTGTTGTCGACCGCGGTCGGCATTCCGATCATGTTGACCGTAGAAGGAGTGGCTCTCGCCGCCGGATTGTTTAGCACGCTCAGAAACTTTTTGAGTAGGAAATTATATCTGAAGGCGAGGAAACTAGACAAGATTCATGTCTTGGCCGACTCCAAGATCGACACGACATCCGAAATGATCTTGATGGTGTTGCAAGACGGTAGGATATCGGACGGAGAATACTTCACGATATTGGGCGAGAAAACAAAATACGAAGCCATGAAAGAAGCCGTGAGAAACAAGACTCGTCAGATCATCAAGGAAGAGATGAAGGATTCTCTCGTGGAAAAAGGGAGGAAAGAGGCCAGGGAGGAATTCAGTAGGATGATAAAACTCAAGAGCAGCGATTGAAAAAAAAAATATATATATATAATAAGAACAGAATTTTTAAAAAAGAAATAGTAAATTTATATATAAAATAAAAACGAAATTAATTTAAATAACTCTCAAAAAATTGTATTGCGTTAAGTGTAAGAGAGTTACCGAGATGAGTAATTCTCGAGAAGTACGAACTAAAAACGACAGACAGATGCTTCGTGGAATTTGCGACGTGTGTGGTTCTATCAAGACTCGATTTGTCAAAAAAAAGAACGCGAGCAAAGGTAAAGGCATCGTGAATAAAATGATCAATAATCTACCTTTCGAAATGCATCTGCCTGGTCACAGTTTCACGGGACCTGGAACGAAATTGAACAAAAGACTCAACGCCGATCTGACTCCTAAATCTTAGAGCAAACCTGTGAATAGGGTGGATGCGGCCGCGTATGATCATGATCTGTGCTACGCCGGACATCCCGACACCAAGACTCACAACGATGTCTGCGATAAAAACATGTTGGGGAAATTGAGAGGCATATCGAATCCGACCAGGAGAGAGAAGATAGAATGTTCGCTGGTCGGCAATCTGATCGGTGCAAAACGTCGATTCGGATGGGGTGTTCAAAAAAAAAAAGTGCATCGACGTGTTTTCCAAATACGGTTGGATCAGAGCTTTGACAAATAAATCGGGACCTTGTGTCGCCGAGGCTCTGAAGAGCATGTTCGACTCGTCTTCTCAAAAACCGAATAAATTGTGGGTGGATAAGGGAAAGGAATTCTACACAAGCACGTTCATCGATTGGTCGACCTCTACTCGATCGAAAATGAAGAGAAAGCCAGCGTGGTGGAACTTTGGAATCGAACGATGAAGGAAAAGATGCATAGATACTTCACGGCGAATTCAACCAAGAAATACATATACGCTCTGAACGGTTTGGTTAAAAATTACAACAACATGTGACACAGATCGATCAAGATGACTCCCGTGGAAGCTAGTGATCCTCGAAACGAAAAACGGGTCTACGCGAATCTATATCCTGAGAGATCTAAGATTAGGAAGAAGTCTAGAACGTCGAAATTTGCGTTCGGCGATCGAGTGAGAATCTACGCTTATAAGAAGCACTTCGAAAAAGGTTATTTATACTCCTCGATGGAAATCTTTGTGATAATCAAAATATTTCACACCGATCCGGTGACTTACAAAATCGAATCTTTGGATGGAGAAGAGATCATCGGAAAGTTTTACGAAAAACAATTACAGAAGACAAAGTTTTGATAAAGAAAAACAAATTTCTTTTATTTTCTCTCTTTAACATTTTCTTGTTTACACACATATATATATAGGAGAGAAAAATAATAATAAAATATAATTAAAACTATTTTTAGATAAAAAAAAGCAAGCTAATTAATAAACAAAAAAACCAAAAAAACCCTTTAAAAATGACAAATATACTAGATATAGCACAAAGCATAGTGAAAGATGAAAGTATTCAAGAATATGAGGTTCACAAATACGAACCGGTGACCGGAACGAGTTTGAACAATGCGGGAGAGATAAGAATCAACGTCGAAACTCAAGATCTATTCGTCTATCCTAGCGAGAGTTACATAGTGGTGCAGGGACGTCTCACCAAGGAAGATGGGAGCGACTACGCCGACGATGACACGGTTACTCTAGCCAATAATGGAATCATGCATCTATTCAGTAATATAAAATACATGCTATCCGGACAAGAGATAGAATCAGTGTTTAATCCCGGTCAGGTCACCATGATGTTCGGACTCTTGACGTATCCTGATGATTTTTCGAAATCCAGAGGACTTAATCAGTTGTGGATGAAAGACACCGTCGGCCCTGCTAGCGCCGGCGCCACTGCGATATTCGACTACGTCATCAAGACGTCCAGACCTAAAGGAACGTTTTCATTCAGGATACCTTTGATTGAAACACATCTTCGGATTCGCGGACGATTACAACAAGATCATGTACGGATTCAAACACAATCTGACGTTGATTCGAAAAGGAAATGATGACGCAATAGTGAGACTCCCTGCGACTGATGCAGGTAAGTTAACTTTACAGAAGATATCGTGGTTCGTTCTGCACATGGAGCCTTCGGTTGTGGAAAAAATGCATCACTACAAGATCATAGAATCCAAGAGTAAATTACCTGTGGGATTTAGAATGAGACAGTGCGACACAGCCAGCATTCCACCCTCCATGAATCACTTCGATTGGAGATTGACGGTGAAATCTGCTTCTGAGAGACCGCGTTTCATCGTGGTTGCATTTCAGACTGATAAGGATGGGTCTCAGGAAAAGAATGCATTGCTGTTCGATCACTGCCATTTGAGAAACATGCAAGTGTTTCTGAACGCCATGAGATATCCAGCAATCGATTACAATGCGTCGTTCGACAAGAACGATTTCTGCAGACTGTACGGCGACGCCGCTGATTTTCGAAAGAAGTATCATGGTCTAGATGAATTGATGAGCAACCCTAACATATCTCCCGGCGAATACAAGTCGATGTATCCCATGTTCGTATTCGACGTCTGTAAACAGAGTGAACAACTCAAGAGTAGTGTCTTAGACATTCAGATCAAGATGCAATTCGATAGGAACGTGCCGAGAAAAACTGAAGCCTTCGCCCTGCTCCTGTTGGACAGAGAATTACAATTCGAATCGGATGGAAATAAGATGTCGATCATTCGATGAGAGACGTGTGTGAAAAAAAATAAAAAACAAAATAAAAAAAAGTAATGAGTAATTATTAAAAACAAAAAAAAAACAAAAAAAAAATAAATAAATTAATGAGATCTAGAGAGATTGAACATCTTTCTAAATCTCATTACTTTTTTTTTGTTTTTAATAATCACACATTATTCTTTTTAATTAATTATTTCCGCGGATTCACTGTTTGTTCAAAGGATCTAGTTCGATCAGTAGACTCACCACGGAACTGGCGACTTCGGGATTATTGGTTTTCGTAATAAAATTAATCCTGTCTCCGGCGTTCACTTTGAGAGGCGTGCCGAACGTGCTAACGTTCGCCTGTTGATTCTCAGTCTTTTTGATGCTGTATTTCTTATCGCTCTCTACTCCATTCACCACGAGATTGATGACCGCTCTGTTATTCAAATCCGAGGAAGCAAGAGCCATTCGAATGATTTCACCTCCCAACGGCAAAGGATATCCCACCTGACCACGTTTCAATCCGCTACCTCTGTTTCCGAAAGACCACTCAGTTTTTCCCTCTTCTAACGTGCCGTCCTCCTCGGCCCACATGGTGATCAATTTTCTAGCATATTTGAGTCTTTCCACCACCGAAATCAGGGTGCAGGCGTCCGTCATCTTCACAGGATCCGGTACATTCGTGAGCGCGTGTCCGCCCATGTCTAGTTTACCTTCCATGATGTCACCCTTTCTCCAGACCGAGTTGTCATCCACATACTTCCTGCTGACCGTGCTGGAATCGAATTCGGGATCGTGATTGAGTCCGAATAAATTCTCACCGTTCATGTTGATACCACCCTCCATGGTTCTGCCAGATTGTTTGGTAGAGATCGTCCACTTGCGATTCTACATATTCTTGTGATCGTATCACGGCAGAATCTACGTAGCCCTTGTTGACTGCAGTTGAGTCCGCATCCATGTTCGACAGATTCAATATCTTGTTGAATCCCGCATTCAGATCCGATTTCATTTCTCGTCCATCAGACTTTCTCTGTTCCAGATCTACATAGTGTTTGGTTGCCACATCCTTGGGATTTGTGGGAGTGGCCACGTTCGTTATCTTGTTAGAATTGGCGTTCAATTCCGAGTGCATCATTTTCTGAACGTATCTATTTCTCAGGTGTTCGCTGAATCGTGCGTGAGAGTCGTCAGCGTATTTCTTGGTCGCGGCATCGGTGGGATCTATGGGATTTGCGATGTTCACCAAACATTTAGATTTCAGATCGAGATCATCGGTCATGGCTTTATCCACGTAATTATCTAGCATGATTCATTCGAAATCCACGTTCCCCCTGTCGATGTATTTTTTAGTTGCAGCATCTGTGAGATCTATCGGCTCGGGAAGATTGTAGAGCTTCTTATCATTCATGTTCAAAGGTTCCTCTCGAGGTTTGTATCTCCGAACGTAATGTTCATCCAAGTTGGCAACGTTGTAACCATCATCGACTTCGAGCATCTTCCTCTTCTTTTTGGGTCGACTTTCGTCGGCACTTCTACCAAATTTATCGACTGGCATGTTGTTTTGAGATTTTTGTTTTAAAAAATATATTTCAAACGCAGTTTATTAAAAAATGAATTATTTCCCTTATTTTATTTTTCGTTTTTATTCGATTAAATTTTTTTTACTATACTATAAAAAAAAAATCTCTGTCTAATGTAAATCATTGAGAATGTCTTGAAACCGATCTCCTTCAGACCATCTCTTGAGAACGTAGAGACATAAGTGACTGCAAAACACTTGATCTGGTGATTGCATGCGTTCTGTGTTGTAACGAACCATCGATTTGTTGAAATAGTTCTTTATTTCTTTCAGCGGTGAGATTCCGTAGCTGTGAAATAATAATTCTTCTTCTTCCCGTTCTTGAACCACGCCACCCAGTGAGTGCCTTCACCTGATAAATCGTCTAGATTTAAAATTCCGCATTCCGATTGTCGAGGTCTTCTCTTCGGCAAGGCATCTCTAGAAAACACGCCTAGAAAATCTTTGATTTTCAAATCCTTCGCCACATTCGACAGATCGATGTTGGATAGGGGTTCGTTAGGTAAGACGACACCTTCTACGGATATCTCTATTTTCTTATTCATAAATGCGTATATTTTATTTTATTATAATTCACTAAAATGACGTTATTTTTTTTTTTTCTTTTTAAACTAACTCTATCGACTTCCATAATCTTGAATCCGTCTAATTCCTCGACTTCCATAATCTTGAATCCGTCTAATTCCTCTTGATTTTCTGGAATCCTATCATCCTTAATCATATCTGGAATCCTATCATCCACAATCATATCTGAAATCCTATCGTCTAAAATTAGATCCAAAGTCCAATATCCGCGTGCCAAAGTGCTTATTTTATCGTCTAACATGAATCTCTTATTGTCGTCGGCCTTCAGCGAAATCTTGTTGACTATTTCGGTATACAAGTCGTGATTTTGGCTTCGAATCGATTTCATAGTCTTATACACTGGACCACTTCCTAACAGACAATCTTTATACTCTTGAAAAGAGATGTTTTTCTTCACCACGCACGCTTTAACCCCTTTACACTTCTTGATCTCTTCATCTTCTAGACGATAAGCATACAGTTTAGGTCTCAAGCCCACGAATTCGAGGATTTGTTTACCACCACTCTCGTCCTTAAATTTACCTAACACCTTCTTGTTGTCGTTCGATTGAATGTTGGATGGGTGATCGACGGGATAATTGCTCGTGTCGAACCACGCGGCCACGTCCGGAGATATGTCTCAGTAGACATCTTTCGTCTCTATCTCGTAAACTAAACTGTCTATGTCGGTGAACAGTAGTTTGGCTTTATCACCAAATTTTCATTTGACGTAATCATAGTGAAACTCGTACATCAATCGCTTGCTGATATCTAAGATGATCGGTCTGAGATAATATGGTTTGTCGAACTTCAGGTGCGTCTTTTGCACGTGAACGGCCACTAGATTTTCATCGAATATGGTTTGGTGTTTGTAATTGGGTTTTGCCACTAATTTTTTTGCTCTTTTCTCAGACGTGACGAGTCGAACATCGGTTCTCTTCCTGATGTTTTCCATCGATTTACCGTACACGCAGTTGTTCATGAGTTTGAAGAAATCTTTTTCGAAATCATTCTCGGCTCGAATTCTGAGATTCGTGTTGAGATCGATGTATTTTTTCATCCAAGGCTCTTCGTCAAATCGAATGATGCGATGTATGTCGACTAATTTCATCCCGTAATCGACGTATTGTTTCAAATTCTCACTGTAGACGGCGTAGTTACGTTTGTTAGATAAATTGGGAATGAGCTTTTCCTCGTCTCCTTCGTTCAGTTCCATTCGTTCGGGAGCCAGCGGATAATCGTTGTGTAGATCGTGTAATTCTTCAAATAAGTAAAGTAAATAGTTCAAATCGACTTCTAAAATGCAAGGATAGTCTCTCCATTTTTGCATCTCTCCCTGTTCCGTTGCCCATTCGAAATTTCCAATCGGTAAAGGATGACTCATAGCCCAACCATACAGATTATTAGCGTCCCAATACTGTATGTATTTATTCGATCGTTTCGAATCGAAACCTTCTTTCATGTAGGGATTGTTAGCTTCAGAATATCTGTGGGAGATCATCGAGACGCCACCTCTCACAGCCCTTTCGAACATGAGCAACATGTTCACATCGGATAATAGTTCCAATTGGATTTCGGTGGTCTTCAACAGAGTGTCCCACGCCAGACCGGGTGCGGTGAAATACCAAGCCGGATCCAGATCGTAATTTCGACGACAAACGTCTCAAAAATTTTTGAACACGTCTGCCAAGAGTAGAATGTCGGTCGATAGATATCGTGATAATCTCTCAGGCTTTTCATATCAAATGATTTCCACACGTTTTTAGCATGTTCGTAATTCTTGTCGGAAATGTTGGATTCGTATAATTTCGAATAAAAATCTTCTTTCGAAGGTAGTGCGGTGTCGGTAAATCTCTTTAGATCATTCATGTAATCATAAGGATAGACTCCTTTCCTCAACATGACGTCTACTCGTTCTCCAAAATGTTCGCTTGTGATTTTAAATTTATCCTTGCTCATGTTATTATGTTAATTTTTCCAGAGCGGTCGACATGAATTTAAAACTGTCGATGAAACATATGCTTCTACGAATGAATTTCGTTTTTTCTTTCAACGTCTCTCCATCGATTACTCTTTTATTCTCCATGAGCTTCCATTTCATGATGAAATGTATCTTTCTTTGCTGTTCACGATGCAATTTAATTCTTCGTGGGAGGTGCCGAGATTTTTCATGAACAGATGACTGTCGTAACCCGAGAGATTATCAAATATCACCGGATAGAAAACGGCATCTCGATATTTTAAATTACACTTGCTGTGAGCCGGACCGCGATACAGACCCGTGTAATGATCGTAGTCTCTGACCTTCTTATTTTCCTCTGAATTCTCGTCGAACGATTGTCTGCATATGTGACATTCGGTGGCTCTGTTATTTTCGTCCTGCTGTTCTCGCGTGATGATCATTTTCACCGGAGTTTTGAATTTATCATATAACATTTGAATTTTCGATTCTAACTCTTCCACGAACCTTTGAGCCACGTCGTCGTCTTCGCACTGTTTCGTGTAGGTCAAGGGACCCATGTCATGTTGCGAGTCGAAAGTGCATTTCACGTAAATGCAATAGCCCGAAGGTATGGGTTTTTGATATCTTTTTCGACATAACTTTGAAGAGCGTTAGGTTGGCAGGAACTCATTTTCACGGTGAAACATTCGAAATCACCGTACACGACGAATGGTACTTTTAACCTTCTATTGCGATTTTCAAACTTCACAATGGTGTTGGGTTTGGGCATTTCAATGGCGACACCTTGATTTTCATTGCAATATTCCTGATGTTTTGCTAATGATTTTTCGCAATGGAACATGTTCATGCAATTGCAACATAAACATATCTTATGTTCATGTTTATTATTTTGTCTTGACAGTAATCGGCTCGGATTTTTAACCCAACAATAATGACGATTGTCACCATTCGAAATCAATAATAAAATAATCATCTTTTCTCTTTTGAGATACGAAGTCTGTCTGAGAGGATAGATCGTTCGTTTTTCATCATCGTATCCCAAGACGTTCACCGCTACGGTGGGATTTTGAGCCTCGAAACGTTCGATGTGTTTTAACTCTGTTGGAAAAGTCACTCCGGTCCAATCGAGATTTTTAGAAGTCTCCTCGTATTGAGAAACTCTATCGGGGTTTATTTTGACAGGGTATAAAGCGGAGGTGACTGCCCATTTAAAACACTGATCATCTTTATTTCTCACGTTGATCACAGCATTTTTTTTAGCTAAGAAATACGGTAATTCCACGTAGGAAGACCCTTTCAATGAATCGTTTTCAGTTATATGAATTTCAAGTTTCAACACTTCATCGAACGTCCAATTACTACCTTCATGTTGATAATTCGCGAGAGATGTCAACATCTTGTCTTTCATCTTTTCGAAAACGTCTGATAAATCTGAACCTCGAAATATGGGTTCGACGTTAGATCTGAAATATGCATTTTTCATGATGCTCTCGCCGGACATCACATCGATTTTATTCATCACGCAATGGAGTATCATCTTAATTTTTTGTCCTATGTTCATGTGTTTGCGAAACAAATCCAATATTTTTTCTTCACCCGTTCCATGAATAATTTCGCATCGATTTTCTTGAACGAGGGAACCACGTCGAAAGTTTTAAAACTGCCTTTGATTGCACTCTCCCATTCTACAGGCTTCGATTGGAATAGTTCCATGATGAGTCATGCTACATATTCTTCTCCTTTCCCTTCGTTGATTGCTTGTCGAATTTCGCTCGATATATCTCGTTTGTCTAGAATCTGAAGTACATCACTCATTTTCGTTTTAGTTTTTTTTTTCTTTTCTTTTGAAACTTGAAGTTCTTCAACGGCTTTTCGTTTAGTCGTCTTCTTATTTTTCACAATCGAAACGTCTTTGGTTTTTTTCGACGTTGGCATTTCGATTTCTTTTTACTATCTTTTTCTTCTCATTTTTCACAATCGATGCATTTTTTGACGTCATTGCTATCGACATTTCGTTTGCCTTTCCATCGTTTCGCAAATATTCCTGTATGACTTCAATTTTTTTTTATTTAGTTCTATGATTTCTGAAATGTGGAATTTTTAATAGTTTACAAATCTCGTTTAACTGAGGTACGGTTTTCTCATTTAAATTTTCCATTTTTTTATTTGTTTGCTCCATTTGTAAGAATATTTTTTTTCGAATTTTGTATTTAAATAATTTGTTAAAAAAGTTTGTTTTTTTTACTCTTTATATATATAAAAAAAAAAATTTTTTTAATTTTAATTTTTCTTTAAAGTGAAAAAAGATTTTTTGGATGAAATTAATCTATTTTTATGTTCCTTAACGTGAAAAAAATTGAATTAATACGAGAAAAAAGGATGTTAAAATTTAACTTTTTATTTATATATAAAGAGAAAACAACTTTTTTACATTAAAGAAAATTAAAAATAAAAAAAACCCAACTTTTTTTATATATATAAAGGGTAAAAAAAAACTAAAACTTTTTTAACAAATTATTATTTAAATACAAAATTTAAAATATATATATTATTTGCAAGAATTCATAAAACAAAAAACCAAATAATCGATCATGACAACAACACCTAAAAGATGCGAATTGAAATTGAAACGAGTCGAAATGTGTAAAAAATTCAGTTTTAAAATCTGTAGATTACAACGACACGATTCCATCGAATTGAACGAGGTTGAGACGAAGGGCTTAGAGCGCTACTACAACAGATATATATTGCATTCAAGTTCTTCGATATTTTATTTTTACGGCAGCGTAGAACCGCCACACCAAAGTACATTTCCAGGGATTCCTAATCTGTTTTGGACAGGTAGACCTGTGTATTTTTATTCCCCCGAAAAAAATTCGGGGGAATCTAGCCGTGACGTCATCCGTCTGTCCGTCTGTCTGCCTGTCCGTCCGTCCGTCCGTCCGGGCATAGACGGAATTCGTGTCCGCTCCATAACTTCTTACAGCCTTCAAGGATATTAACGATACTTGGTATTATTATTGCCCACAACCAGAGGGTGTGTCGCGAATAAGGTTGGAATGGCTATCAAGGCTTTTTTCGGGGATATCAGCCACCCTTTGGTGGCCATCCTCTAGTTGAGATAGCTTGGATGTATATAAGCTTTATGTTTCAGATGACAATCGACGAGCTTATAACTGTTAAATATCTCCATTGGTTTTTTTCTGTTTATATGACCCTCATCAGAGAATTATTGAGCCAAATACATAAATCAATTCTTTTATAATGTTTGGTATTGCTGAGTTGTCTCATGCTTCCATTATATTATTATCCAGGGACAAAACAACTGACCCACTTTTGTCAATTTTTTTGTGAATAGAGCTGACTGTTTTCGTGTCTCTCTCGTTTTCATTTTCTCAGGGGTAAATATTTGTGCAGGGAACATGTCGTACATCCCATGCTTTTAACACCCACTCCACCTAACGTAGACCCTGTGATGGATTTAATTCAAAACTGTGTACAGCAAACAGCTTCTCATAGGAAGATTTTGAGGAGCAGTTACCTTAAATTATACATCACCCTGAGTTGAGGGGAAAGAATGTATTTTAGATCTATGGGAGGGTCATACTAAACACCGAGCTATGCCGAGCAGAACCTAGCAGTAGAAAAATAAGGCATATTAGGCAAAATAAAAGGCATAATATGGTTAAATGTAAAATATTAATTTGGGGCAAGTTGGGGTAAAATTGGATGATTTATAAACGTTAGAGCATAATGCGCCCGTCGAAAACTTCAGTTCGGTATTTAATAATAATAATAACTCTTTGGCCAGCCGCTGATTTGTCGCGGTCCTCATAAGAGAAGGCCATCATTCCCCCTGCACCCCACCCCCTCTTCCCCTCCTCTCCTCCCAGCATTCAGATATAAACTGCTTAATAGTGTCCCTCACTTCCTCTTTTTCAATTTCTTCAATAAGCATTCCTACCCTCTCCCTCGTGTCCCCCTTCAGCCATCTATCCTTTGTTTCTTCACCCCACTTCTGCATTATTCTTCCAGTAAATTTTATTCTATGAGGTATATACTGTGGGCATTCCAAGAGAAAATGTTCCAGGGTCTCCACTACTCCAGAGTGGCACATTTGGCATCCCTTTTCCCCATCTCTCCCAATTTTTCCCCGAAGCTCCAGTGATCTTGATCTCAGTTTGAACAGCAGTGACCCTCCAAAGGTGCCATCTAGGTACTTCTCAAAAGCTGGCTTTTCTTTATATTGTAACCCCTGCAGTGATCTTTTCACGCTAACCCCTGCTCGCCAGTTTCGATTGCAATCTTCCATGACTCTCTCTTTGACAAACCTTTTGCCTTCTTTCATGCCTACTTCTATGTTTGTGACCTCTATAGAGTAATTGTCCATTAGTTCCCTCACATGTTTTGACCACCCCGTTTCTATATTAGAATTCCAAATGGTATCGAGCATCAATTTGCACCACCGGTTGTCAGGCAGGTTTCTCAAGTAGTTAAAGTAACACAGTTTTCCCAAATCTACCCTGTCCTTGATTTTCATCCACCCAAGCTCCCCCCTTACTGCTTCCAAAGCTGCAGCATTACTCGACCCTGTTATCCATCTGCCGGCATCATTTTGAGTATTTTCCAACTTCTTAATAACGGTTTGGTTTAATGGAATCACGTCCGTGCCATACGTTATACTTGGTAAACCCACCCTCTCCCACAGTGTTTTCCCCACAAAGACCTTGTTGAAACTATTTTTCCCTAAAAGTTTTAGTTGGTTCAGAATTCTTTTCCCCTTCAGAATCAGTTTGGCTGAGTAATTTCTGTACACCCCTCTTCCCGTTATATTTATGCTTACCCCTAGATACTCATACTCTCCCGTTTCTCCTACAGTGATTTGTTTGCTTTCCCCTTCGGGGATTGAGAACTCCCCCACTCTCCATCTCTTCGTCATATCTACCTTGCGTCCAACGGGTATTACCTTGCTTTTATTTTCATTTAGTTCTAGCCGCCAAGTGTTCCCATATCTACCAACAATTTCCAGCAGTTTCTCTAGCCCCTGTTCAGTTCTAGACATTAACACCATGTCGTCCGCAAAGAATAAGCCTGGTATCTTTATGTCTCCAACATTTACCCCCTCCGCACTCTGAATTAGTTCGTCCCCTAAATCTTTAACATACAATGCAAACAAAATCGGTGAAAAGATACACCCCTGCTTGAGGCCTATATCCATAGGGACTCGTTTTGTAGTGATACTCCCTAGACTGAGTTGGCTTTGCACATCTGTATACAGTGCTTTCATGATTCCCACAAAGTCACCCCCCAGTCCGATGCCCTCGAGCTTTCGCCACATACCTTCCCTCCACACTCGGTCGTACGCTTTTTTCACATCTAGAAATGCCAGAAACATCTTTTTCTTTTCAGCCTTTGTTGATTCTATCAGTTGGGTGAGTGTAAATAGGTGATCAGTGACTCTTCGTCCTTTCCTGAAACCATTTTGAATTTCTCCTAAAAAACCTTTCTCTTCAATAACTTCCTCTAGTCTACCGTATATGACCTTACAGAATACTTTTCCGATGTTACTACTAACTGATATCCCCCTATAGTTATCTAGAACTTCCTTATCCCCCTTTTTGTGTATGAACGACACCTTACTTTCCCTCCACTCTCTGGGGACCTCTTGCTTTCGCAGAGCCAAGTAGTAGGTTGAACACAGAAATCCAATTAACACGCTGTCGCAGGTCGGTATTTAGTGTCTGCACTGAGGACAATATAAATATAAAATGTGATTTTTATCACTCGCTTGCATGACGTGGCTGCTTTAATTAAATCTGTTTTTTTGGGGGGGGGGGGGCGGGGAGGGGGGTTGTCCATCTTTCTGTATTCATTTTGCATTGTTGTCAGCCAATTCTTCTGCTCTTTAACGGAGTTGTTTTGTAATAAATGATGCACGTTTGATTTTTACATGCGCTTTTTTTAAGTACAGGTTGATTGTTTTTATAACAGTAACTCTGGTCTATGGAATTGTTGTACTGAGAGGTTCTCCTCATTTATGTACATAGGCTTCTGTTGGGTTAATGCATTGTTATAACACATTATCTCCCTTGATACGCTCACTGACGGACAATCTCCCTTTATTGTCATTCATTGATAAGAACTGGTACTGACAAGACGTCTGTTATGGATTAGCTAAATGCTCCACGAAGTATCACCAAACCTCAATGAATCATTTGGATATACATTTTAACCACATTTTACAACACTGCCGTCGCCGCGACGAATTGGAAGCGAGGAATAACGTTTGTGTTTTTTATCAATTTTCTCTCTGCTTATTGTTGATTTTTTCTCTTTCCTCAAAATGTTTCCCCAAGGAACGATACGAGCGCATACCTGGATCGGGCGGTATCTCATCGCTGCCTGATTCACAAATTTTGCCATCGTTCACTTGATAATTTGTATATTGTAATTTTGAAGAAACTGAGAACTGTTTTGTAAATTATTTTTCAACGCCGATGGAGAGGAAGCCTGTTTGTTCAGCAGTCTCAGTTTGTTTGTAGAATAATTTACGTTTTGAAAACATTATCTTTTGGGTTTTCTGTTTATCAGCAGAGTTGTATGATTTACTCCCAATGTATAGAAAAGAATGAAGGTTTCAAAATCTTCTCTTTGTGTATTATATTCCCAAATATTAGATTCAAGTTTGTAATATTGTCTATGTACAGCAAGCCATTGTTTCTGTTGCCCTTGTTTTGTCAGTCATTGTTTGTGTATATTGTCATTATGACTGATTAATCATGAGTACAACTCACTGGAAGCTCAACTCTTCAATGACTGGGCACTCGTGTGTAAATATTCATTCAAGTTGCTGACTGTCCAGCATTATTGTATTATACAGTTCAAGTTGGAAAGAGTTGTAAATTGTATTCATTTTCCAACATTATTTTTCAATTAATTGTAATTATTTACCCCTGTGTTTAAAGAGATCTTTTCTTTGTACCTTGTCGGTTCAATAAAGGGGAATATTTTAAAACACTATTTTATAGTCGCTCTGAGAAAGTCAACCGATTCCTAAAAGAATCTCGATTTTTATTCATTGTTGGTGTAAAAGGCTTTGTTTGGAACATGGGTCGTATAAATATTCAGACTGCAACATCTGAAGAGCTCCAGAAATTGAGGCACATCAACGAAAATACTTAAACGCAGAGCGCGAAAAGGTTTTCTGGAACTGGATGACTTACTGTCGAAGACGAATTTATCCATCGATTTTTGGTCTGATTTGCTTCTGGGTGGCACAATAACCTTGCATCTACCAAATGTTCAGTCATCTCATAAACAACGAATATCAAGCACAGACCGAGGTACTCAAACTCCTAACACAGTTGAACAACGAAAGCCAAAAGTAGAAAACGATCACTGGTACAATGTCGTTCTCCTTCTCAGGGAGGAGGTGAAAGACCTTGAAGGTGAACTACGAAAAAGAGAAATCTCATGTGAGACCAATTACTGGATGGCAGTAGAAGAGACGAATAAAGAGTGGGAAATCTATACAAATGAACATTGTGTTTTACTAGAAAAATACAACGAAGAAATTGATGAAATCAGTAAACAGTGGGAGGAAAAACTAGACATTTCTCAAAGAAAATACTCCATGCTGCAAGATAAGCACTTGCATGAAATTCAACAAATGCAAGAAAAATGGGAGCACAAATATGGTGAACTAAAAACAGAATACTTGACATATAAACTTTTTCTTCAAGAGTTCTCAACTCTAAATAGTAAATTTATGAAGACACTTGGTGATCAAATCCAAGAAACATGTGAAAATCAGAGTTCGCATATTGAGACTACCCCTCTCAAACAAAATTGTGTTGGCACACCGAGTGGAAAGGCTGAGCGCGCTGACGAATTGCAGCCAGTCGATAACGAGCTTTTGATGACTGGGATGGAAGTATCTTTTACGACAGTTTGCGATGAAGAATCCACCAATGTGGAATTTAGAAATTTATGTTGTTTGTTCGAAACAACGGACGTTTTCGTCGAAGACTGCGTAAATGAAACCTCCGAACACAAGAAGAGTATGGAATCAGTGAACAGGAGCGTTGTGCAACTCGGGGCTGATAGTCTTGCCCCGTTTACATCATCTACAACTGAAAACGACGGCGATGAAACTCACATTATTCGGAACGTTGATAACAATTCGAACAACGTGACAGAGAAAACCTCGACGGGCGAGCTGTGTACAATATCAGAAAAGTCATCATTCCAACAGAACACAATGCCAAGTGAATATGATACTCTTGTATACAACCAGGATAACGTTAAGAGAGAAAACGAACAAGTATTGCAAAATAGACCATTTGTGAATAACATTCTAAAGAATTCCACTCATATCAATGAAAACATTTTCGCAACTGACGAACAGTTTCAGCCCACCGTCCACGAAGTAATCATCGATGAAACTAGTCAATCGCGACGTGCAAAAACATCTGGAATCAATTCCTGTCGTCATGGAGACTGGTCTCCAATCTTTACTGACTCGACTAGAAAGGCGAACAAGCAAAAAAGAAGAAAACGCCACAAACGAAGTTGTGCTCAAGTCGGGATTGGCCCATCAAGGCCTAGGCCATTAATGCAATGGAATAACACGTATAACAGCAACGTCACTGTTCCACACATAAACACTGGACATCGGCTTTCAAAAGCCAACCAAGTATTGTATCAGAACAAACATAACTACAGGAAGGAAAACACACTATCCACTCTATTTGTCTCAAATCAGGCTGTGGAAAACCCAATGGTTCCACACCATTTACAACAAAGGGTTAATGGTGGTCTGATCATAGGAACCTCAGAGTCAGTCAGCTATTTACCATATCGGTTTCCTGGTAGGTCATATACAAACGGACAGGTGCCATCTAGCTGCGGTGCAGGCAACGTTCAACAATTAAATAACCAATTTCTGCTACCTACACAATATTTGCATCAGGCACCGAACGGAGGATACATGCATTCGTCACAATATGGACGAGTCTACAGTGGCGTAACCCCAATATCTCTGCCAGCAGCACCAATATATCTTGTGTGCGTTTGAGACAGAGAACGGAAATATATGCTACATTATTAATGGCGTGAGAATACACAGAAAAACAACTTCAACACATTACATTACTGCCACACTCACACAACTACACTCACCTACCTGTCAGTGCAGGGAGGTCCTGACTGCTTTCTTGCCTGACCAGCATTAACACATTTTATAACATTCACAAAACGTACAACAGTTTTGACATATCACCTAAACACACCCACATGTTTTCCGAGGGGATGTCTTAATCACTTCCTCGAGGGAATATTTACGCATGAAATTTTAACACAAGCACACACGCCGTTATTTTTACCGTTCATCAATTTTAATAATTCACAGAACTCTTTAACTCAGTTCTTTTAACAAACTATTTTCAAGATTTTAATTCATTCTCTCAGTTTATTTTAAACAGAGTGTATTCGGTGTCAGTTTGACCATTCAGTGGAAGCTCCTCTCACGTCGGTCAAGAATTTTGATGGGTGGTGCCATTTTAGGGAAGGCCTTTGTTGCTTTCTCTAGTGAATCTACTCATCAGATTTGTTGACATTCGGATATTTTCCATTTGAGAAATAGGAGAGGTTCCAACAGGAAATCCGTTTTATTTGCCCTCCAGTTTTAGGGGATGATTGATCTTGATCCGCCAAACTTTCTACATAGTGCAGATCGTTTTCGTCACAAATGGTTATTCATGGCTCAACATTGATTAGAATTGTCGACAGTTTTAGTAACTGGACAGGTCTCACAGGGAGGTGATTTCTGCTACCTTGTTATGCTCCAGTTGGTAAATCTTCCGATGATTACTCGCGTGCTTAGTTGCACATCCTTTTGGAGTATGAGCTTTCGCGAATGTCCATTTCTGACTGCACGATTTGTACATAGACGTGTTAAGGGGCGATTGTTGTCATTTCCCAACAGTTTTATGAATAGATTAACAGTACTGCACTAACTGTTTGTAAATAATCTATTGTTTGTAGATAGTTTGCATGCCCATCTGATTGGACATCATGACCTCCCGTCTGTTTGATTCAAAATGTAAATAGCTCTAAATAGGCAGGGGAGGAGTGTTGTACTGAGAGGTTCTCCTCATTTATGTACATAGGTTTCTGTTGGGTTAATGCATTGTTATAACACATTATCTCCCTTGATACGCTCACTGACGGACAATCTCCCTTTATTGTCATTCATTGATAAGAACTGGTACTGACAAGACGTCTGTTATGGATTAGCTAAATGCTCCACGTAGTGTCACTAAACCTCAATGAATCATTTGGATATACATTTTAACCACATTTTACAACAGAATGTCCATCTCGGAAACCAACAGGGAGTATAGCCATTTCAGTTGTCAAAAGTTAGCTTTAATAATTTCATACTTTTCTTTCAGGTGTTTATGCTGATCGATATAGTGTTTTAGTGTTGTATAGGAGTGATTTGTAATAAAAGATAGTTATATTAGTGTTTAGTTTTGTTTCTCTGTCGGATTTTTGTGGCGTGTTCCCTATCTTCGCGCGGGTCATTTTCGGTGTTTGGTTTTGTTTTGTTTACGTTTTCGACCGCTTTCTCAAATTTTTAGTTCCTCGTGTAACTTTGGCTATTGGTCATTGGATTCTGTATATTATTTGTAATCATGAATGGTAAGTGTACGACGGGTGTTCAGACGGAGGTAAGTATGGGTGTTAAGGGAGGTCTGAGGGAGGTGAGTCGAGGGGTGCAGGTGGGGGAGAGTGAGGATCCGGAGGCATGCAGACAGTGTAATATGAGGTATGGTGGTGGTCGGTCAATGGAGAGTAGTGGGGTATGTGCGAATTGCAGGGATATTTTACAGTTGTTAGAGAAGTGTGTTGGATTCGAGCGGGAGATTGCAGAGCTGAGAGGGAGGTTGGGGAGGGTCGGTGTATCTGGAGTTACCCCGTTGAAGGTTACCTACGATGGTGAGGTGGAAGGTGGGTGGAAGGTCGTTGTGGACTCGAGGAGGAAACTGGGAAGCAGGAAACGTGGGGGAATAATGCTTGATGTGGGGGGGGGGGGGGGGGGGTGTATCTGAGGAGGGGAGTTCTAGTAGGAAAATTCGGAAGGTGGCGTCAGGTCAGGGCTGCGTCGAGTCCGGAAGCCAGAGTCGGCGTAAGGCTGCCAAGGTTGCTAGGCGGTGTTTAGAAAACAGGTTTAGTGTTTTAGATTCTGATACCCCTGGGGACGAGAGTGAGGGGGAAAGTGTGGGGGTGAGATGGTTGTTGATGATGATAGGCCAGTCGGGGTAAGGAGGGCGGTCAAGAGAAAGAGGGGGCCAGGAGCTTGCAAAACGAGAGCAGGTGCAGATGATATAGGAACTGGGGCGAGAAGAAAATTAGTTGTAGCGGGGAGCAGCATTGTACGTGGGATTGACAATGTAGTTTGTGGTCCTGATAGTTCCAATCGAACAGTCTTGTGCTTTCCGGGGGCGAAGGTGGAGGATCTCAGGGACCGGGTAGATGGCATTGTGGTAGGGTCAGGACCGGAACCGGTAGTGGTGGTCCATGTGGGGACCAACAATATCAGGGAGAGAAGGTCAGTAAGTTTGGTGGAGTCGTATAGAGGCTTAGTCGGCAAACTGCGAAGTAGGAATGCAAGGGTAGTCGTATCCGGGGTCCTTCCTGCCCTTGGAGGTGGGGACGAACGGAACTCAAGGATTTGGGCACTAAATGAAGAGTTAGAGGACTACTGTGTTGATCTGGGAATTCCCTTTATCGACCATTGGGACACGTTTTGGGGCAATGGGAGCATGTACGGGCGTGACGGGCTGCATCTTAGCAGGGCGGGGAAACGGGTATTAGGGGATAAAATTCTACGGGTAGCAGAGCCTTTTTTGGAGAGGAGCGGGGTGGGAGGTCAGAGGCAAGAGTGGACATAGGTGGGGTGAACAAGAGTGAGGGGGACAGAATAAGTTTACCAAGACTAGCACCAGAAAACAATGGGCCCTGTTGGCGGAAGCCAATGAACCTCGGTACCCTGAAAGTGGGTTATAGCAACATCCAGGGTCTCCACCGGAAAGTAAGTGAAATTGCTACATTGATCGAGGTAGAGGAGTTTGATGTCATGGGCTTAAGCGAGACGTGGGTAAGACACGAGGAACGGGTAGACCAAGTAAGCGGGTGTGTGTGGATAGGTGTAGGGCGAACGGAAGGTCAGAAAAAGGGGGGAGGGGTAGGCATGTACATTAAAGAGGATTTATAACCGTCGCTGATTACAGATCTGGAAGATATCATCACCTCGGCTGATGTGTCAAAAGAAATTGGATGGGTAAAGATCAGTCTGAGAAACAAAAGTATTGCCCTTGGGATTGTGTACTGTGCGGTGGAGGGAAGTAAACCCGAGTGGAATGAATCGATATACTCAACACTAAGGTCCAATATCACTGAACTAGAAAACAGGGGGCTCGGTATGATTCTGATGGGCGACTTTAATGGACACATAGGTGACAAGGAAGAAGGCATAGAGGGTGGGGACAAGAAAGTCAACAGGAATGGAAGGAAGCTGTTGAACTTCACAAATGAGCTCGGTCTGAAGATTCTGAACAGGGACGCTAGATGTAAGGGGAAATGGACCTGGGAGAGAAACGACAGAAAATCAATAATTGACTACATTCTCACAGATATGAATTTATGGAGGGAGGTGATAAGGGTAGAAGTGGATGATGAGGGCAAAATGGAGTTGGAAAGTGATTACAACTTGATTACAGTGACAATGAGGGCCAAAAACCTAGAGAAAAGGAAAGGAATCTTCAAGGAGATTTGGGAACTCAAAAAGGATGCCGACTGGGCGAAGTTCGAAGAAAAACTGAAACCAAAGCTTGCAGCCGTACACAAGGGCGGTAGTGTCCAGAAGATGGCCGACGCCATTGTTGCGAGCCTAGTGGAGGCAGGGAAGGAAAGTGTAGGAAAGATTAGGGTGCCAACACGGGAACTTGGGTACAGAGTGAACGAAGAACTGAAAAGGGCCATAAAGGTTAGAAAAGCTAAATGTTCTGCATACAGGAGAAGTAGAAAACTTAAGGGGGTGGAAAGCAATGAGGCCATGGTAGCAGAGGAAGAATACCAACAAGCACGAAATAAAGTAAATAAGATGAAAGACGACAACGGGAGAGTGCGAAATAGCAGTCTTATTAAGACGATAAGAACGACAGGGGGTGGGGGGGGGGGGGGGGGTTTGAGTTCGAGCGTATTTTGGAAATGGGTGAACAAACGTAACAAAGGGAATAACCAACAGAGCATTAAAGTAGATGGCAGAGTTACAGAAGAGCGAGATCAAATCACATTAGAACTAGTCAAGCACTGGGAAAAGGTAAACGATAAGCGATGGGGCATGGGGAACCCACCGGAGTGTCCGAACCAGGTTGAGGAAAATCTCTCGGACTTCGTGTGCAGCGAAATCAAAACTGAGGAGGTGCGAAGGGTGATCTCAAAATTGAGGAATGGAAAAGCGGGAGGTGTGGACGAAATTCATAACGAGTTTATCAAAAAGGGGGAGAGGAACTCTTGGAAAGCCTAACTGCCCTATTCAATTTAGCCATAGAAAAACAAGAGGTCCCAAAGGAGTGGAGGGAAAGTAAAGTGACATTTATTCACAAAAAGGGGGGAAAAGACGTCTTGGATAACTATCGAGGGATCTCTGTCAGCAGCAACATTGGAAAAGTCTTTTGTAAAGTCCTGTATGGGAGATTAGAGGAGGTGATTGAGGAGAAGGGGTTTTTGGGAGAAATCCAGAATGGCTTCAGGAAGGGAAGGCGAGTCAGTGACCATCTTTTCACGCTATCCCAAATGATAGAATCCGCGAAAGCAAAAAAAGAAAAAGATGTTCATGGCCTTTTTGGATGTTAAAAAGGCATACGATAGAGTATGGAGGGAGGGTATGTGGCGCAAGCTGGAGGCTCTGGGCTTGGGGCGAGTTTGTTGGGATTATGAAAGCACTATATAAAGATGTACAGAGTGAACTTAGCCTGGGTAACATTACAACAAAACGTGTGCCTATGGAGATATGCCTAAAACAGGGGTGTATCCTTTCGCCAATTCTTTTTGCATTGTACATCAAAGGTTTAGGAGATGAACTCCTGCACAGCGACGAGGGGGTTGCAGTTGGTGACTTGAAGATCCCAGGGCTATTTTTTGCAGACGATATGGTGCTAGTGTCAGAAAGCGAAGAGGGGTTAGAGAAGGTACTGGGAATTGTTGGGAAATATGGGAGCAAATGGAGACTCGAACTTAATGAAAGCAAGAGCAAAGTTATACCCGTGGGCCGCAAAGTGGACCCCACTCGAAGGTGGAGAGTGGGGGAGTTCTGCATTCCGGAAGGTAGCAGTAGACTTCTTAGTGTAGGAGAGACTAGTGACTATGAAAACCTAGGGGTAAATATAAACATCACAGGAAGAGGCATCTACCGAAACCACACAAATAAATTGATTCTGAAGGGGAAGCGAATCCTTAACCAAATGAAACTTATAGGGAGAAACAGTTTCAATAAGGTTTTCGTGGGGAAGACCATTTGGGAAATGGTGGGTCTGCCAAGTATAACATACGGTACGGAAGTTGTACCCCTAAACCAGACAGTTGTTAAGAGCTTGGAAATCCTGCAGAATGATGCAGGCCGATGGATAACAGGCTCGAGTAATGCCGCAGCACAAGAAGCAATCAGGGGCGAGCTTGGGTGGATGAGGATCAAGGACAGGATAGACCTATTGAAACTCGGTTATCTTAATTATTTGGTAAATCTCCCCGATAGCCGATGATGTAAAGTAATGTTCCTGAGAACTTTCAACTCAAATATCAAGACGGGGTGGATGGTCCAAGTGAGGGAGCTAGTAGAAAACTACTCAATGGAGATCTCGGACCTTGACGTTGGGGCAAACCAGGGCAAAAAGATCGTCAGAGAAAGGGTCATGGAGGATTGTAACCGTAATTGGCGAGAGGGGGTCAAATCAAAGAGATCTTTGGGTGGCCTGCGTGATAAAGAGAAGTCTGGTTTTGAAGAGTACCTTGATGGCACCTTTGGGGGGTCACTGTTGTTCAAGCTGAGGTCGCGGTCCCTGGAGCTGAGGGGAAAAATTGGGAAACAAGTGAAAAGGAGTGTCAGATGTGTAACGTGGGCGTGGTGGAGACCCTGGAACACTTTCTTATAGAATGCCCAAAATACCAGTCTAAAAGAACAAGATTCACGGGGAGTATAATGGAGAAGTGGGATGGGAGAATGAAGGACATGTGGTTAAGGGGCGACTCAAAGGAGAGGGTTAATATACTAATCGGAGAGATTGGGAAGAATGGGGCAAGGGATGTCATCAAGCAGTTCGTCTCTGAGTGTTGGGAGGAGAGAAGAAGCGTGGGAATAGGGGTGGGGGGGGGGGGGGGTGGGCAGTTGGTAGAACATGGGTAACCAAGGCCTTCTCATACGAGAACCGCGACAAAGCAGCGGCCGGCCGAAGTGTTATTATTATGAACAAAGCATATGAGCTTGTTTCATGTACAGCTTGGTTGTTCTGGCAATAACAAGCTAATGTGAGCACTCAAAAGTATATAACATAGTTTGCTTTCCAAACTTTTCAGTCTGATCATCGATCTGATTATTACAATGTCTTCTCCAAAGTATCCTTGCGGTGTGTGTGGTGACTTATGTAAAAAAAAAAGGCTGGTCCTAGGCGTGGACCATGCATGCTGCTGCTTCGGTTATTGGACGACCCCTGAAATCTGTGTACCCAACCGTAAATGGTCCAGTTGACGGAAACATCAGAATTCTTAATACAGTTTTCAAGCCAAGGGTCGGCACAAAGCATGAGTCGATTTCGATATTGTGGGCAGGTGAGGATTCAGACATCAAAATATCATGGAGTCCTAACCATTTCGTGCCACTGATTCCTCCATCTCGGGCAGTGCCACAAGTAACTGTTGTAATGTCATTCCTGATGTTTCTGATTTGGGTACCGGGTGAGGCGATGGGGTAATTGGTGTTTCTTACCCTATACTAGAGGGCAGTACGCACGATGATGGAAATGAGTTAAAACAGCAGGTTAAGGACACATCCGATCCAGGGGTATAGAAGTGGATGGTACTTCTGACTCTACAGTGGTGGTGAGTGAACATGGTGTTCAAGTCGATGAAATAAGCGAACCATCTGGTGACATACCCTCTGATGCTGACTCGAAGACAAATGATACATTAGACTCGCAAAATATCACAATTTTAACGGATGTAGTGAGCTATCCTTACAAAAACCCTTCAGTCAACGGTCTCAATGGTGCTTTTATCGCTTCAGTTGACGTTTTATATCAATCAACTCTGTGGCTGAGCATGTTTACTTCATTGTTAATGATCATTTGAATGTTGACAGGCGAGTTTATTAGGGGAAGTCTTTTTGCACTGGGATAGAAGTTTCCAGACATATCATAGGTCCAAGAAAATGAAGGTGGTGTAACCAGTGCAAAAAAGCTCCCCCCCCCCCCCCCCCTCCAAAAAAAAGAAAAATGAGCAGAATTGTGCCACAAAAAAAAAAAAAAAAAAAATGCAGAACAAATAAACCTACAAAAAAAATCCTAACGTCCAAATGACGTTACAGAGGGCAACAGTCAAATTGCACTGCCCGCGGTAGCGAAAAGTTGCACCGCAGCGGAGGCAAAAAATATGCACCGCATAGCAGATGTTCGAAACACACTGCTGACAGTAGCCAAAAGGCACTGCTATGTCAAAAAGACAAAGAAGCCGAAATCTGCACGGCAGCGGTAGCAAAGATCTGCACCGCATAGCAAAAGAGAAGCAGAATAAAACTTCCAAAAAATAAAAATGCTTGTACACCAACTAGTAAAGCAATGCATTGACAAGAAATCAGAATAAATCTGGCAAAAAGGCAAATAAAAAAAAATGAATGAAAAAAAAACAAACTCTAAATCCGCCTGACTTGATTCTGTTAAGTCTGCCGGTCCCAAGCCCGGGCAAAGGCTGGGGGAGTTTATGATTTATTTGCGAAAAAAAACTCCAAAAAACCCAGGCACTAATCTACTAAATACCGAGCAGCGATTGTGTGTTAATTGGATTTCTGTGCTCAACCTACTAAATACCGAGCTGAAGTTTTCGTCTGACGCATTATGCTGTAATGTTTATTTAATCCACAGCTACGTCACTTTTCCTTTGTTCTGTTGATGTTTTATCGTACAAATATATCGACATAATGTACTGTAAAAGGTGATAAGCCCAGATATTTGTATCGTTTCAGATATTTGGACGGTACAAATATCTGGACAAAAGACCATTGTTTGTTGAGTTAAGTGAGATTGATTAACACAGAAAGACATTGTCGCGAGTGTTGCAAACATTGGAGAGAGGAAACTCTTCCAGTCCTGTTTATATCTCTTTATCGTTAATTTTCACACCTTCAGAAAATATTTGCTTCGCTCGGTTATGGGAGTGTGCGTGTGGTGGTGGTGGGGTGGGGGGGGGGGGGGGCAGTGATTTTTACAACAGGTGTGTAAGAAGCATTGTGCACTCGGAGGAACGGCCATAGAAGGGAACTAGCACACGGATATTTGTTATTGGTGGCCTACGAACCTCCGCGTCTGACATGGTGCCCAAAGCTATTTTTGGAACTAAAACATTCTACTCTGAGAAAGAAAACGCATTGTTTGCTACTTTTCTGACCAATTCACCAAACAGGTGAAGATTGTTTCGTCCCGGTGAAGAAACATGTTAACTCTTTACACAACTTAACGCCAAACACCACACAGCGCTATATCCATTACATCTTCATTAAACTGTTATTATGTTTTGAATTGTTGTCTTAGAAATATAGATTATGGTCCATCGTTTGAACGACCTTATTGAGCTCGTTCCAATGAGGGGCAATAAGTTATGTTTTTAAGACAAAATTTGAGAATTAGTTTAAACATCTTCTAACCGCGTTGGGTAAAGGGTTAATTATTTTGTGAATGGTTTGCACTTTTTAGATAAATCATACGAGGTATCTTTGATCATACTTTAGGAGTAAACAGCATGTGTACCCCATTTCTTCCACTACCCAAGAGCATTGTAAGCCCGGCCCCCTCCCACCCCTTCCACTGACAACCCTTAAATATTATTTTGGCATGGTATCTCTCTCTCTCTCGTTCCCTCTGTCTCTGTGTGTGTCTCTCTATCTTTTGTCGATCGTTTTGTCGTTTGGCAATTGTTGAACTTGTATTCGCGAAAGTGTTAAATCGTCTATTTCATCGGTATGCCAAATTGTTTTGTTTTCAGCATCTTCTACTGCCTGACTCAATAAAAAATCTTCCCCGTCATCACCATTCCACATGATTCCACTCTTCAGATATCGAATATTTGTTAAAAATATGGGTTTAGAAATAGATACTTTAAAATTTGTGTGTGCACAGTCGTTAACTCGCGAATATTATTAAATTTGCAATTGGGATATCACATTGCTCACACAATCCCTCGCACGGATGACGATGTGATGCGTGTTCAGTTTATATCAATCCTACTGTCATACTTGCACTTAACATATCTGTTGAATATTCAGTGGACGTTTCAGATAAGTTACAATGAGATATATCCATTTAATTTTGGGGGGCGATAAGTAATTGTAAAACGCATTTTGACCATATTTTCACTTAAAATAAATTAAGCCAATTTTTGTTGTTGTTGACATTCCTTAATAGGAAAGGGCTGTGGATTAAAATAGATATACCACACTTTTTGTGATGTATGGCGAGATAATTGTACAGTTTGCAGGAGTCCTGTGCTATTGGACTCGGCCTACGGCTTTGGAGGTTACCCCATTTTGAAGTTGTGAAACTGTTGATTGGTTACCCTCCCAATTTTTGATTAACCTGTTGGTTTACTGGCCGAGTGCTGGAAGCCACAATCATGGCTCATCTGAAAAGTGTTGAGAGCAACTTGAGTGGCTTTACACTTTTAAATTAACTTTTAAATTAACTTGCTATTTCCTAAGCTGTAGACCAAAAATATTTTGTTAAAATGTATTGGAGTTTAACAACACTTTTGACAGCCAGGGTCACCTCGTGTTGGACAGTTTTATGGGTAGAGGAAGCTGAAGTATCTGGAAAGAACCACCAAGCAATGGAGGGAAACTGCCAAACTCCCCAACATACTAACTCCATACAAGGAGGGTTTGCACTGGATGAAAACAAATGCACCATCAACGTACAGTACGTCTTAGGACACAACACCACCATGCACCCACATGGGCAATTGGGATGAAGTGTCTTGCCCAAGGTTGCTACAGGTGGGACTCGACCAAAGACCTCTCGGCTTGCAGCCTCCATTTCTACCTACTGAGCAACCATGCTCCCATTGGAGAGTGCTTATTGACACTCTCCAATAAATTGTAATAAAAGAATTATGTGTGACAAAATCTTACTACACTAAGGCTTCCTTTGCTAACAACATGGTATGTTTGAAGAAATTACTCAAGTTTCAAATCACCTTTGAAAAATACCAGTCAACCAACATACCAAAGGTACAGAACTGTTCAGAGACCACCTGAAGTCAATAGCCCTCATTAAAAAGTGCAACAGTAAACCCATGTTAGTGACCCAAAATACATGTACCCTATATACTATAGTATACAAGGGTATTCTGGGACAATGTCATGATGTAACATGGTACTTTTTTGATAGTATTATTATACTACACCATGGTATTCACTATTGTCCCAAAATACCCAGGTAAACCATGATACTAACTTAATGTTATTTATTAAAGGGTGTTTAATTAGGAGATAAACGTCTCTTGTTGAGTCAGACATTCAGGAATTTGACTATGGAAAACCATTTATTAGTGTCGTGTGGTGTACCAACTTGTCGGTACGGTTTCGGTATTACAGGGATACTGAAAACCGTACCGAAACCAAATCAAAATATCGTTTATTTTGGCATTTATATTTTTCTGCGAAATGGACAGAAAGTCAACTCATCAAGGTGCATCATAAATTTAAAAGCCTGTGGGCCGCATATTTTGATCAAACTGATGTGACAATATAATTTTTGTAACCGACAGGTAGCAGCAGACGCCGTGAATGTGTCAGAGAAAGAAATAAAACAAGAGGCTCCAGGGGGTATTTGGGCGCTCACCTGACATGGTAGCCCAAATATCAACCCAGGGAATTGATCTGAACAAGTTGCATCTGCCCCTCCTAAGAAATGCCTATTTCAGATATTCAAAGATTCTAACGGGTGGATCTAAAAAAAAAGAAGATTTTTAAAGAATATTCCTCATATTGAACTAAGTGGCCTTCTCTTATGAGGACCGCGACAAATCAGCGGCTGGCCAAAGAGTTATTATTATTATTACCTCCGTAAGGATGCTGTATACCAAATATCAAAAGATTCTGACTACTGGATCTGAAGAAAAATATTTTTAAAGAATATTCCTCATATAGAACTAAGTTATAATTCAGACTCCCACAAGGAGCCCAAATATGAACCCAGGGACTTGGCTTGAACAAACTTGAATCTCCCCCCCCACCCCCCCCCCCCCCCCCCCCCCCCCCCCTAAGGATGCTGCATACCAAGTATCAAAAGAATCTGATTGGTGGATCAGAATAAGATTTTTAAAGAATACTCCTCATATTGCACTAATCTGAACATTTGGACTCCCATAGAGGGCCCAAATATGGACCCTGGGATTTGCTTTCAACAAACATGTGAAGGAATCTTCCAAAGATGTTATATGTGAACTAGAGGCTCTACAGATCCTGCAATCTCTCACCTGGAACTACATATAAAAATGTGATTTCCCATAGGCTTTCCATGGTAACTATGAGCTGCAATTGTGGCCATGTTTGTAACATTACATCAACATTACATGAGGTTCATTGGTAGAAGGTGTCCCAGTCTTCAATCACGTGAAGTTTCAAAACATTTGAATCCATCAAACAGAATCATAGAATGTCTCTGGTGGCCATATTTCTCTGGAGGCCATATTTTCCAACCAGCGGGACCAAAAAGAGGATTGTTTGTAGAGGGCCTCATATAGACCATTCTTGCCAAGTTTTGGTTCACGTCTCCTCAGTAGTTCCAGAGAGAAGATGAAAATGTGATTTTCCATAGGTTTTCTTATAGTAACTATGAACCGCAATTGTGGCCATGTTTGCAATACGATCAACATTAAAATGAGGAACGTTGGTGGAGGGTGTCCCAGTTATCAACCATGCAAAGTTTCAAAACATTTGGCCCTGTGGTTTCAGAGGAGAACAGTTTTCAAAATTGACCAATCAGAATCAAAGAATGCTTCTGGCGGCCACGTTTTTTCACCCAACAGGAATAAAATAAAAGTGTCAATGATACTGTAGCTCAACTTGTCAAGACAAAGACATGCACATGTATAGTATGTGACACAGCAATGACAAACTTCTAGGTAATGACCTGATAACAAAGGTACATATAAAGTATTGTAATGGTCTGTACATAAATACTGACCGTTGCCTGTAACAAATGTATAGGTAAAGTATTGTAAAGGTGGGTGACAGTCAGATGCTAAACTAGAAAAGAAATCTTTGAGTCCCAGAGTGGGTCTGACTGAACCCCAAAATATTTGTTCTCATAGCACAGTGATAACAAAGGCACCCCAAAACACACTCGTTCCTGTCCCAAGGTGAAAACAAAGGTACCCAAGAAGTTTTGTGAAGATCAATTCATAAATACGAGCTGTATAGAACTTGTGACAAAAAACTGATTGGACCTAATTTTGGTACAAAATGGCCACTGGCAGCCATCTTGAATTTTGGACCGTACCCAGAAACACTCATTCTCGTCCCAAGGTGATAACAAAGGTACCCAAGAAGTTTTGTGAAGATCGGTTCATAAATACAGCCTCTACCCTGAGCCGTATTGACATGTGTGCTCACATTGTGCAAGTAGCACTGAATAAGTCAAAGTTCATCTAATTTGCATAATTTCTGCACGAAAAAAACCCCTTAGAATATGTGATGTATTCCATGTTACTAAACATTCATACAAAAATTTATTCAAATCAGAACTTTCATACAGAAGTTCTGTACAAAAGACTGATTGCACTAATTTTGGTACAAAATGGCTGCTGGTGGCCATCTTGAATTTCGGACCACACCCAAAAACACTCGCTCTCATCCCACGGTGATAACAAAGGTACCCAACAAGGTTCGTAAAGATTGGTTCATAAATATGGCCTCTAGTCTGAGCTGTATAGAAGTTGTGTACAAAAAACTGATTAGACCTAATTTCGGTACAAAATGGCCACTGGCAGCCATCTTGAATTTTAGACCGCACCCAGAAACACTCGTTCTTGTCCCAAGGTGATAACAAAGGTACCCAAGAAATTTCGTGAAGATCAGTTCATAAATACAGACTCAAGTCTGAGCCGTATTGACATGTGTACTTAATGTGTGTAAGTCGCACTGAAATATCAAAGTTCATCTAATTTGCATAATTTCTGCACGAGAAAAAAACCTGTATTATATGTGATGTATCCCATGGTACTAAACATTCACACAAAAAATTATTCAAATCAGCGCTTTCATATGGAAGTTCTGTGCAAAAATCTGATTGCACCTAATTTTGTACAAAATGGCTGCCATCGGCCATCTTGAATTTCGGACCGGACCCAAAAACACTCGTTCTCATCCCACGGTGATACCAAAGGTACCCAAGAAGTTTCGTAAAGATCGGTTCATAAATACGGCCTCTAGCCCGAGCCGTATTGGCATTTGCACTTACAGTGCAGAAATTAACACCAAAAAACATCAAAATTAGTCTAATTTGCACAATTTACGCACGAGAAAAAAACCCGTATTATATGTGATGTACCCCATGGTACTAAACATTCATACAAAAAATTATTCAAATCAGAGCTTTCATATGGAAGTTCTGTACAAAAAACAGATTTCTGCATCATCGGTACAAAATGGCGGCTGGCAGCCATCTTGAATTTCGGACCGCACCCAAAAACACTCGTTCTCATCCCACGGTCATAACAAAGGTACCCAAGAAGTTTCGTAAAGATCGGTTCATAAATACGACCTCTAGCCCAAGCCATAGCCAATTGTTGACGTACGGACGGATGACGGGCCATGACAATAGCTCAAATTTGACTTCGTCAAAGTTGAGCTAATGAGTAACAGTTGTAGAGAACCTCTCACAGACAATGCCTGCCAAGTCTGGTTCACATTAGCTCAGTACTTTCAGTGAAGATGATGAAAATGTGATTTCCTATAGTGTTTCTATAGTAACTATAAGCCACAATTGCAGCCATAATTGCAACCCGATGAAGATTAAAATAAGGATCATTGGTAGAGGGGGTTACAGTCATCAGTCACACTAAGTTTTCAAACCATTTGGCCTTGTAGTTTCAAAGAAGATTTTCTTGAAAATGCACACATTTATGAATTCTGTTTCAACAAAAAAAAAAATCAGTAAAAGAAAAGTTAAATATTTTGAAAAATACTATTTTTTCAGACAGTATTCTCTTTCAAAATAGCTTTGGAAAGGTAAAGGGTTACAGGAAAACACATTTTACTCCAATTTTGTCAAATCTTAAAAGATATACAATAATTACTGTCATCTAAGCTGACATGATGGGAAGAGAATATAAACAAAAACTTCCATGGTTTTCCAAACACCTGTCATCAATCAGTATTTTCTGATAAGTAACTCGAGAAGAATAATACATATATCAACATGCAGTTGCACTTGTTTGCAGTACAATTCAAAATAAGTTGTAGGATAATCCTATAAACTATGTATCTTTCTCTTCCTACACTGATAAGACCAGAAGCTGACATCATTTTCTGGAAAGCTCTCATTGATAGCTTTTCAGAAAATGTCAGATTCTGATCTTGTCAGTGCAGGAGCAGCAGTTTACTTAGTTTATTGCAGTTATGCTACTGCTTATTTTGACTTGTACTGTATACACAATATTTTTAGTTTTTTTCCCAGTTCTCTGTGGAGAAAACTGGAACCAACCCTTACTAGATTTTCAAAAAAACAAATATTTTGCTGACAGTACTGCTCTTCCTGCAGACAGGAGAGGCATTGGGTTAAGTATTACAATATAGCCTCTGGTGGCCACATATTTCCATCCTCTCATAGACCATTCCTGCGAAGTTTGGTTCACATCGACTCAGTAGTTCCAGAGAAGATGAAAATGTGATTTCCCATAGGGTTTCTATAGTAACTATAAGCCGCAATTACGGCCATGTTTACAACCCGATCAACATTAAATGAGGATCGTTGATAGAGGGGGTCCCAGGCATCACTTATGTGAAGTATCAAACAATTTGGCCTGGCAGTTTCAGAGGAGATGATTTTTGAAAATCCACCAACCAGAATCAAAGAATGCATGCCTCTGGCGGCCATATTTTTCAACCCACGGGAACAAAATGAGGATCGTTGTACAGGACCTCCTATAGACCATCCCTGCCAGGTTTGGTTCACGTCGGCTCAGTAGTTCTGGAGAAGATGATGAAAATGTGATTTCCCATAGGGTTTCTATAGTAACTATAAGCCACAATTGTGGCCATGTTTGCAACCCGATCAACATTAAATGAGGATCGTTGGTAGAGGGGGTCCCACTCATCATTTATGTGAAGTTTCAAAACATTTGGCCTGGCAGTTTCAGAGAAGTTTTATGAAAATCCACCAACCAGAATCGAAGAATGCCTCTGGAAGCCATGTTTTTCATCCGACAAAAACAAAATGAGGATCGTTTGTAGAGGACCTCCCATAGACTATTCCTGCCAAGTTTGGTTCACACTGGCTCAGCGGTTACAGAAAAGAAGATGAAAATGTGAAAAGTTTACGGACGACAGATGACGACCGACGACGGACGCCAAGTGATGAGAAAAGCTCACATGGCCTTTTAGGCCAGGTGAGCTAAAAATGAAAGCCTTTGGAGCAGTGGTATGGGGAAGAAGATTCTTTAATGTGTTTCCCATTACTCACAGTGTTAAAAAATGATGACTTGACAATTTTTCAAAGTCCAGGAAAAGTACTTTATGATAAAACTGTTGGCAATTTTATTTGGACCATTCCTTTCTGTTGTTCCTAAGGAAGCTTCACACAAAATAAAAATTCTCAGTGCCATGTAGTTTTGGAGATAAGAGTGTTTTAAATTTTTTCTATTTTTAGGTCCTGCGGTTCCCATGCTGCGACAGGGAAGTATAAATTTTATAGTAAATTTCCTTTCTTATTATACCTATCAAAATTGTTTACAACAGGCTTGCACTACAGTGGAAGAACCTAACTCGGATAAAATACTCTCTATTTTAATCTTTCCCAAGATTTGGGAAAGAAAAGTGGTGTAAAAACACCACGAAAAAATAAGCCAAAACTGGGCCGAGCGCCATCGGCGCACACCCAGTATGGGACGCTCTTCCATAGTACAAATCCCTGACTTCCGTCACAGTGCGCAATGCATCAATTCGTCATTCTTTTGATTCCGAACCACACAGGAGTTATGTGATCAGCGGGGAGGAAGGATTCTTACCTGAATAAGAAGACGGGAGGGCCTCCATGTAAACAATTTCGGTAGGTATAATAAGAAAGGAAATTTACTATAAAATTTATACTTCTTATCAACCTACCTCAATTGTTTACAACAGGCTGAATAGACAAAAGGCTGGAGGGAATAACATAACCAACCCACACATAACTCAATAGCACTGGGACCATGGACAGAGGAAGAGATCCCTAGGCCTATCAAACCATAGCATCACAAACATTAGAAAAGCCAATGAAAGATGAGGCGTATGGTGAAGTGCGACGCACAGACAAAAAGGACAGTAACAGCACAAAGCTGGAACCGACCCTGAAAAAAGCTGAAAAACTTGGATAGACAACATCCTGAGCTGAAGAAAGAGGGCCCCAAGGGTCTCTGTCGGCTCCTGCAACTGTCGCAGAGAAAAGGAGAATGTAGCATTTCTCCAGAAGGCTGCCAGTATGACATCAGTCATCCGACAACATGACAGAGTTATTAAAAGAGGAAGACAATGCACGCACCTCCTGGCAGAAAAAACAATTGGTAATACAATCACCAGTAGCTAGACGAGCAGAAGCCGCATGAATAGCAAGACAAGTCCATCAAGAAATGGATGCAGGAGAGATCTGGCATGTGGGAAAACGCATATTCATCCAGGATAAAGGCGTGAATGCCCCCCACCCCCAAGCAGAGCAGCGCCCAACAAAGTGACCATCTGGGAGTAAACTGCAAAGTCCTAGGCCTTTTCAAGGAAAAGAGCTGAACAAGCATGGAGAGGCAAGGATGAGTGTCGAAACAATGCGGTATCACATAGGAAAAAATGTCTCCGAAGCATGGACAAGTACACATAGCTGGAGACCCCCAGAAACAAACATATACCAGAAAACTCCGCAAGCAGTGTGATCGAAGGAGTGACAGAAGCAACAGAGTGATCACACACCATCGACAGAAGAACCTTCCACTTAGCCACAGAGGCTAAACCAGTGGAGTGAGTGCCTCCTGGAAGAAAAGCAACTCCACTGCGTGTCTCGAAAAACCACTACGGAGGAGACAGGACCCGATAAAAGACATGTGCGAAGGCACAATGATGTCGGGTCAACTAGAAAACCTCCCGGGCGACTTTGGCAAAGAAAGTCGCGAGGTAGAGGGAGACATGCCGGAACCGCTGCTAACAGAGAGCGGAGCAGAATGATCCACACCCACCGAAGCGACGGGTGTGATCGAAAGGATTCGATGACTGCAGGTTCATATCTGGGTGAGAACCTGGGGCAGAATCGGAACCGGTAGGAAGGTGTAGCCGACAAGACCATCCCAAAGGAGGGCCAGAGCGTCCACGGCGAAAGCCAGAGCATCTGGACACGGGGACACGAAAGTGTCCACCTGATGGTTCCAACTAGTCACAAGAAAACGATGGAAGCCGCCATGTGGAGCATCCACCTGGTGGAAATGACCCTGCCCCGACGGGACAGGGAGTCGGCTAGGACGTTCAGGCGACCGGGAATGTGACGAACAGCCACCCCGGCGCGGACATCCTGAGCGAGCAGTAAAAGATCCCAAGCCAATCGTACATTGGAACAGAGTGCATGCCGCCCTGGTTCCGAATGTAAGCAACCACCGTCGAATGGTCGGACAACAGAAGGACCTGGCGATTCGATAGGTGAGGGATCCACTGCCTGAAACGCAGAAGAAGAGCAAGAAGCTCCTTCTGGTTGATGTGTAGAGTTGCATGATCCTGGTCCACCATCCCGTGAATGGAAAGACCTAGAGGATCCAACGTCGCACCCCATCCGAGATCGCTGGCATCCACCGTCAGAACGTGATCGGATGTGGGGAAGTCCAACGGAACACCCTGCGAAAGCCACTGGACATCCGCCCAGAGGAGAAGGTGAGGATAAAGATAGTCTGGAAACTGAAGCACCAGATCCAGAAAATCTACATTCGGCCTCCAACGACTGAGCAGAAAGTGTTGGAGAGGTCTGACACGCAGCCGACCTAGAGGAATGAGATCCGTCACCAAACAGCAGAGACCGATTAGCCGGAGAAAACCCTGAGCCGTCGCGGATGTGGACTGGGACAGAGTCGGAGCAAAAGCTGAGAAAGCAGCCTTGGCCTGGGGAACCGCCACCAAATTGAATTGTGTGCGGAAAGCCATCCCCAGATGATAAAACGACTGAGAAGGGACCAGGTCCGACTTCTCCTCGTTGACTCTGAAACGGAGCGACGTGAGCAAGCTCAACAGAGTGGCGACATCTGACTCCAGGAAGGCAGCATTGGAATGCCCCTGGAGGATATCGTCCAGGTATGCCGAAGTAGTCACCCTGGACCGTATGCAATGGAAAGCTATCACATGCGACATCAGTCTGGTGAAAGACCAAGGAACCAGGTTGAGGCCGAAAGGCATGGCCTTGAACTGGTAAACTCGCCCCAGAAAAATGAACCTGAGATACTTCCGTAACGCCCAATGAATCGGAACGTGAAAGTAAGCGTCTCGCAGGTCGAAGCTGGAAGCGAAATCTCCCTGGTGAATTGAACGGAGGACCAACCTGAAAGTCTCCATGCTGAACTTGGGAGCAATGATAGACTGGTTCAGGAAACTCAGACCGAGAACCGGTCGGAGTCGGTCATCCTTCTTCGGCAACAAGAACAGGCGGGAATAGAAACCCACTGACCTAATGTTCTTGATGACCTCAATCGCCTCCTTTGTCAGGAGATTGTCTATCTCCGTGGACAAAAGTTCCAGACGTAAAATGTCTGAAGGAACTGTGGTTGGAAAAGGCACCCCAGACAGAGTGGAGTGCCGTCGGAAGGATATTTGCAGCCCGGACCAAACAACATCTAACATCCAAGGATCGGATGTGATGGTGGCCCACGGTCTGCGAACTCTGCTATCCTCCTCCAACCTGGGACGAGTCGAGGTGAGGACCTTCATTGCGAACCCCGACGAGGCTCGCGAGAGGAGAAAACACCTCTACTGAATGAAGAATCCTGGGAGTTCCCTCAAGACTGCCGACGCTTACCCTTACCCCTTGAGTAAGAAGTAGAAGCGGTGGCAGAAGGATCAGCCCCTTTTGCTTCGCAGAGGAAGCAGAGGGTACTTGTTAGGCTTGGAACGGCCCGTGCCTACCCTAGAAGGCTGATCAAGCTGAAGAAACAGCAGCTGATCGTTGGAATGACGTAGGACGTCATCCCGGACCGTCAACACAGAATCATGGAAAAGTTGCGGACCTGTCAAAAAAGCAGATCGAAGAGCAGCGTACTGCTCCTCAGGAAGGGATCGGCCTGTGTCCCGCACAGAGTCCCTTCGAACTAATTCCAGATTAGCCGTGTTACAGGCATGCGCGTGAGTAAGATGCATGAGCGCCTTGTACAGCACACGCAAAGGAGCCTGTACCTCGTCAATCTTATCTGAAGGCAGATAAGCAGCAAAAGCTGAGACGATGTGATCGGAGAGAGAAAGCATATCAAGCATCTCTCTCGATAAGCCCAATGTGGACTCCAGAGTCGTCATCGGAATGACGGCAGACTTGGACTTGGAAAGCGCGAGGGAATTGGAGTCCTGATCCAAAACCGTCAAAGTCTGGTAGACCGACGGATTGGCGGAATCGTAGGAACGATAACGCGCCGGAGGCAAAAAGGTGTCAACCCTGGTGAAGAACGGAGCCTTCATAGCCTTGGAACTTAGCTTGGAGTCCAAGGCTGAAAATGCTTCAACCAATTGTACCGAAGGGCACGGTCGAAGACGCCCAGAAGCAGGTTGCTCCATAGACTGTTGGCGCGCGACCGATGATCGAGGCCTGGCTGACACTGTCGACTGGTTAGATGGTTTGAGATCCGGAAGGAACCCAAACACGAAATCAAGAGCTGCCCCCAAGTCCGAAGACTGCTGGCTCTCGACATCAAGCATGTCTGACTCTTCCCCTGAGTCGGAAGACACATAGCCCATCGTGGGCAAACCAGCCGACGCCTCCCATGGTGTCGGAACACCAGGGGATCAGAAAGCGGCCTATTTCTAATCCCGGGAGGCGGTGCCACAGGAGGCGCCTGGAAACCACTCGCTGCCTCGCTGGAAGCAACATGAAGGCTCGATGACAGAACCTAAGTGAGTAAGGAGAGGGCCTCCCTAAGCTCACTGCCCGTACTGACCGGTTCGACAGGGGAACGAACCGGCAAAGTGGCTTCACCGCTGACCCTCTGAACCAGCGAAGGGTCACGATTCTCCAAAAGACCCGACATGGGACGACAGGCGGCAGCCGAAAACGTCTGAAGCCAGACGTGTATAAGGGTGTGACACACCCCGAGGATCAACATAGCAGGAACTCATGAGAGTCACCGCTGACCTCTGCAGGGCAGAAGGTCCAGGCTGCACAAAAGACGTTGGACTCCCAAAACTGGTCGTGTGGCCATAATGAGGGACGGAAACGCCACGGAGTTCATAGTGTCCCACTAAGAACAACCGAATCCAATGACAACTGTGGTGCTCGATGACGCAGAGACCACAGGAGAGGGTCCGGCCGGCAGCCACTTCCAACTTCGCTGAGTTGAAGTCAGGGAAGGCTGAGGCTGATACCCCCACGTCTGCACAACCAGACACCACAGCAGACCACTGCAGGTATAAAACTACTGTGCTCAATGGCTGAGAGGACACAGTATGGGGTTCAGTCGGCAGCCCCATTTGACTTCGCCGAGTGGAAGTCTGGGAAGGCTGAGGCCGAAACCCCACAACCACACTACAGACATCCCTGCAGACCCTGGCAGGGAGAAGCCGAGGCCGGCTAAAAACGGTGCCCAATGACGGAACAGCAGTAGCAGCAGATACGACGGGAGCTGTTGGAACTGGCAGAAAAGCGGAGAGAGCCACCAAGCTCGGCCTCCAAAGGAAGAGTCACAACCCTAGTGACAGCCTCAGATGTCGACTGGAGAGGGTGCATAGTCCCGGAACCAGGCATCTCTACACCAGAAAACCAACAGCTCCCGCAGTATCCACCACGGTAAAACACTGCACATTCCCCACGGAAGGGGAATAACTCTCACCAGACATGGTCGAATCGGGAAGCCCCGAACCGAAAGCGGTCCCCACCCCCCGCTGGTGCGGGAGGAGCTGCACATCCCCCACAGAGGAGGAGCAATTCTCATCAGACGTGGTCGAATCGGGCGACCCGAAATGACAGTGCCCCCCCCCCCCCCCCCCACCCCACGGGTGCGGGAGGAGCTGCACATCCCCCACGGAGGGGTAAACTCACATCAGACGTGGTCGAGTCGGGAGGCCCCCAAAACGACTGCAATCCACACCACCCGCGTGTGCGGACGAAACGGACACGAGAACGCACCAATGGCGAGGGCAAAAGGAATTGCCCAAAAGGAACCGAACTGGAAAGAACAGAGGTGAGAGCAGTAGAAGAAAAAGGTGAACTCAACAGAAACAGAAAGTAGAAGAACACCCTCAACTACGCGAGAAGGTGGCAGAACCCAGACGGCCGACACCGACTCCAATAAAAATTTTTATCAACCGAAAAAATTCATTGTCGAATCGCGATGACACGATGTCGCAAAACATTCGCGAAAACGGAATAGTAATTAATAAACAATGAGAATGTGGTTGAAAATATAAACGAGAATATATAAAACACAGTCCTGTTATTATACGATCTGCAGATCCATAATTCCAGTCACAGGAAAACCATTATCTACGAGTTGAATTATCACTGTTTCATAATGCATATGGCGGAAACACATCCTGCTCGTGCTTCGGATAGAAAAAGAATGACGAATTGATGCATTGTGCACTGTGACGGAAGTCAGGGATTTGTACTATGGAAGAGCGTCCCATACTGGGTGTGCGCCGATGGCGCTCGGCCCAGTTTTGGCTTATTTTTTCGTGGTGTTTTTACACCACTTTTCTTTCCCAAATCTTGGGAAAGATTAAAATAGAGAGTATTTTATCCGAGTTAGGTTCTTCCACTGCAGTGCAAGCCTGTTGTAAACAATTGAGGTAGGTTGATAATAAATTTTTTTTGCATAATTAGGTACTTATGACCCAATAAGCCCTCATAGCAAATTTGGTTCAAATCGGCCTCTCAGTTTGGAAAACAGAAATTTTGGTACAATATGAACCCAGGGACTTGGATTTTACAAACTCATATCTCACCTCCCTAAGGATACTGTATACCAAATATCAAAAGATTCTGACTGGTGGATATGAAGAAGAAGATTTTCAAGAATATTCCTCATATTGAACTACAGGGAGCCCAAATATGAACCCAGGTACTTGGCTTGAACAAACTTGAATCTCACCCCCCTAAGGGTGCTGCATACCAAATATCAAAACATTCCGACTGCTGGATTTTTAAAGAAAACTCCTCATTTTGAATTAAGTTATAATTCAGGCTCACACAGGGACTTGGCTTGAACAAACCTGAAACTCACCTCCCCAAGCATGCTGCATACCAAATATCAAAAGATTCTGATTGGTAAGAATATTCCTCATACTGCACTAATTTAAACATTTGAGCTCCCAAAGAGATCCCAAATATAGGCCCAGGGATTTGATTTCAATAAACATGTGAAACAATCTTCCAAAGATGTTATATGTGAAATTTGGAAGCTTTTGGAGCAGTGGTTTGGAAGAAGAAGAGTCTTAAATGTTTTTTCCATTACCCACCGTGTTAAAAAATGCTGACTCAGCACTTTTTCAAAGTCCCCAAAAAGTACCCCATGATGAAACCGATAGCAATTTTTTTTTTTTTACCGTTCCATTCTGTTGGTCCTAAGGAAGCTTCACACCAAATAAGAATTCTCAGTGCCGTGTAGTTTTGGAGATATGGGCGTTTTAATTTTTTTCTATTTTTAGCTCCTGCGGTACCCATGGAGCAACGGGAAAAAAAAATTGGGCATAAATTAAGTACTTATGACCCAATAAGCCCTCATATCAAATTTGGTCCAAATCTGCCTCTTGGTTTGGAAAATAGAAATTTTGGGACTGGCAAAAATTCTTGCCCCTCCCATAACGAAGGCAAATAATGCCTGACAAACTTCTCTTGAACAAATTTGATTCTAAACCTCAAAAGGACTCTGTATACCACACATCAAGTCTCTGCTACTGGTGGTTCATTAGAAGAAGATTTTAAAAAAATTTGGCCATTTTTTTCCCACACCTCTGCTCAATATGAGCCGAAACCTAATTTGCATAAAAATCAAAATGCCCCAATATAACCACTACTTACATGAAATTTAATTAAAATGTGGCCAATGGTTTAGGAGAAAGAGGCTCAAACACCACCTTCACGCAGGATGACGGACGGACAATGGACGAAGAGTGATAAGAAAAGCTCACCCTGATTTTCAGTCAGGTGAGCTAAAAATGTTTTGAGTTCACCCAAACAATGCATGTTGGGGCACCTGTTCCTTTGCATTAAAAAGTTATTAAGGTTGGAATTAAATGCCAATGACAATTTCGCACTCATTTTGATGTCATAAGGGGAGTTTTAGTCAGCTTTCTTCATACGTAAAAGATCTAATGAATGGGTTTTTAAAAAGTCACTGACTTGAAAAGTCCCAACTCAGGCCTTCATGATGTCAATGTTTTCCAAATTTTTGTGATTAACCGATCTTCCATTACAGCAAATACTCATCTGCGCAATCGATGGGCAAATGGAACAAGTGTTCGCCTGAATTTTCGAGCCCTGCAAGCTCCTGACAAACAAGTTGGAAATATTGTACATCCATGCAGAAAAAGACAAGTAACTACCCAGGTAGATATGATAGGTAAAACATCAAGATATTGGTAAATTTAAAATTCTGCGATGTGATACCAGCTGAATCGATCTGCGACTAAGGCTCTCCAATTTAACAAAAGAAAAAGTATGTGAGCAAAACACGGAAATAAAAAGTGGAATCAGTTTTATTCTAGTACGGTACACAATTAGCAAACACTTTTACTATGTACATCTATAGTCCTATATAATTTGTAATGCTACAGTTCTCAACCATCACACTGGCTTAATTCCTGCTTCCTTTCCTAAACTAGCCATTTCCACTGAAAAGAAAAAGAAAATTACAGTAAATTGTTCCTGAAGTTTGACTTTGACCAAGTGGAAGATTATCAATTACTTAACCCTTTACCCAACGCAAACGATTTCAAAATTTATTATTTTAAATATCATTTTTAAAATTTTTTCAAACATTTTCAACAAAACCATATCATGTGACCCCTCTTTGGAACGAGCTCGACGAGCTCGTTCCAAAGAGGGGTCACATGATTTGGTTTTGTTGAAATGTTTCGAAAAATAATCTTTTTTCAGCTGCTGAATCTGCATATTACGCAGGCGGATGCGGGCGATTCGTTGGGTAAAGGGTTAACTGGTTCAATGCTAAAAACTATATTTGGGATTTTTTAAAATTTAAAAGTGGAGATTCCATAAAATCTCGACCTGTTCATAAGCACAGCTAACGAAGTACCCCTGCAATGTGCAGGCCACCCCAAAATAAAGATTGCTATCAAGCCGATTTTTAAAAATATGTTACCACATTGATAGGTGCTTCATTTTGATACTCAGAAAAAGAAAGGAAAATAAAGTGTCACCATACGGTGACACAAAAAGATATCCCCGCTTATTTATCAATGCAAGCCTGACTATAGGTTATACAGTTTTAGGGTATATACAAATTCTAAGTCCATAAAGGGCAATGACTCTGGCAATAAAATCTCGAATGACACCTGCATTTCACTATGGGTATACAGCAATAGGATACACTTGCATACAAAATATCAAGGCACTCAACCAAGTACTTTACACGTTATTCATGATTGAATTTTGGGACTGATGGATGGATGGATGGATGGACAAGGAGAACCCTGTATACCCCTGCGGGGGGTATAAAAATGTCATTCTTAGATTAAGAATGTGCTTCAATTTCTGATTATTTATTTGAGTTAACTCTTTACCCAGCATAATGGCCAAAACCGGTCAGCGCTATTCACAAAAAATACCATTCAATTTTCATTAGGTTTGTTGGGTTTTGTCTTAAAAACATAGCTTATACCCCTCATTGGAATGAGATTGTGGAGCAGAAAATGAAATAAGCTGTGTTTTTCAAGCAGAAACTGAAAAAAATAGTTATTCCAAGAATTTTGTTTGCAAGTGTCGTCTGTTTTTCATGCCAAGTAAAGGGTTAAAGGACACTTTCAGCATCTACAGCGATATAATGACAGCAACATAGGTATGAAGTCAAGTTTAGCCAATTGATTATACCTATGCTGCCCTCTTTAGCCGACTTCCACCTCAGGCAGAGGTTCCGGGTCCTATTTTATCGGGAAATCAGAACTTGTTTCCGAAGCACTGTTTCACTTCCCAGGGTTACGACAGGAATTAAATTTCTGATTTAGGCAAATAATGTTTTGCTAAAATGGAGTTTCTTTGTTAAAATTTATTGGAGAATGATTTTCCTGCATCTTCCAATGAATAAAAAAATATTGATGAAAACTTTTTCTTCACTGAAAATATGGTTCAAGTAAAAAAAAAAGTAGAAAAAAAATGTGGAAAAAAACAGCAGAAGGAAAAACCTATGTCATTATAGTTTGTGAGATATCTCTGTTTATTAACTGACATTCGATTATGGCAAAAATAATAATAATACTTAAGTCAGCCAATGATTTGTCGCAATTCTAAGATCAGAAGGCATCCATTAACCCTGTGCCCCTAGCCACTTGCCACCTCCAAGTCGAGTCATACGTGAAAGAGAAGAACATACAAAATTTCTCAAAGACAAATGTCACAGAGCTTATATTTAGACGAGAATTGATTCACGCAAAGATTCGCACAACAAAACCAGCGAGAATCCACATAGATTCTTGCTGCACCTCTGCTAGGATTCAAGTGAAAAGAATTAGTCAGTTTAACTCTTTACCTAACCTAACGCAGGCTTGTCATTTTGAGGCGGGCAGTCGCCTGCCTGAGTTCAAAATTCCGAGGACGGTAAACGTCCGTCTAACCCTGATTTCTGTGGCCCATTAATGCAGCCGAAGGCACCTCAAAATCGGCTGTCTCAAATGGCAATTTCCGCAGATTGAAGGAGGTAACAAAGCGCAATTTGAGAAGTTTGTAGTGTGTCGTTGACGCAGACACCCAGAGACAGTGAGTAACTTACCAAATACGAGCAAGAGGTCTGCCAATTCCAAAGTTGTAATTAGTTATTACATTGTACATCAGACTGTGACAACTCTCGTGTCACGCGCGATTATGGGACGTATCATCCCCAAGCCAGTTCAACCCCTGACTATTCACCTGGAACGTTTCGTCCCAAAATCAAAGCCGGGACGATTCATTCCCCAAATCTGATTGATTCGCCCCAACATAGCTTGGTTATTTGGATGCAAGATAACAATAACACTCACTGTTAGTGTGTGTCACCAAAATATTAGGAAATTATCAAATTTTGGTCACATGAATAATAAATTGAATGGATATTTTTGACTAGCAGTTGGATATTCAATCAAAGAGCATTTTGATTCTATCCCTGCTATTAGTTAAACAATACTCGGTGCGCTTCATCTGAGATCTGACTTAAACAAATATTAAGGTATCGCTTACCTTCAGAGGCATGAAGTTGCTCAGCCTTCAGTTTTATTTTTAACTCTTCTTTAATCTTATTCTCATGTTTCTGTATTTCTACTTCTTGGCTCTTCAAAAACTCTGAAAAAAAGAAGAGAATGCTCTGGGACTGGACAAAGTTTAAATTTTCAAAAGCTAGCCCTAGAACTTCCTGTTTTAGACAATGGTATGAACATTGAACATTCAAAATTGACAGCTTCAGGGTTCCTGCAGGCAAGGACTGATAAAATTTAAGGCTATTCAAAGCCTATATTCGCAACATTTTCCAGCATTTTTCAAGGCTCTACATTAGCTTTTACTAGTCCTAACTAGGACCCTGGTTGTTACCCACCCTCCTCCCTTTAAGGAAAGTGGAAGGACGGAGTAACAATCACAGGTTCCTAGTTAGGACTGCACCTCCATGAACTATGGCATAAAAACATACAAAACTATATAGCTATGGTACTGGGCTGTGTCATTTTTATTTCCTGAATATTTAAAGGTTTTCAATGGCTCCTGCAGGCTCCTGACTCAATTTCCAGGATTTCAAGGCCAAGAGGTACCCGGAGGATAAATTGGCACACTGTATGGGATTTGCTGAAGCAAATCCCATATAGTGTGCCAATTTATTCTCTGGGTACCTTTTGCATTTTAGGTTTGAGACCTTGATTCAGACTGAGGTCCTCATTCTGAAGATGACAGTCTGCTTATTTTCAGACTTGTTAGTACACAATGCCCAGTCCTGGCAATTCACCCTCGGCAATCGGCAATGTCGAGGAAAATGCTGTGGTAGCAATGTAAATTGTTGGCAAAAAACCCCTTCGTCAAATTCAAGGCCATTTCTTCAATCCAAGACCCCTTTGGAACCCTGAGCTTTATACTGGTAATGACATGATTACGTCAGATTTCGTTATCATTTTATTGTAATACGGATGCTAATTACTCCAACCAGACATGAAAACACTTGGTATCTTTGCAGAATTTATTAATGCAACCATTGTCTAGTTACATATCAATGATATTTATTTTATTTTCATAAAACAAATATTCCCAGTCCCACTAGCTGAAAGTTAAAAAATTTATAGTAATTTATATATTTTTTATACTTACCAATGACCCAGACTTTGCTGGTGCTAACTCCAACAAAACCAGGGCCAAACACAAATTTTGCCCCCCAATCCCCAAAATTTGCATCCAAAACAAAAAGAAATCATGTCCTAAAGGACCTCCATAGTACGCCTCTACTGCGCATGCGCAGTGACGCAGTCGTCCCGAAATTGGCGCCAATTATCATTCTTACTGGCAGTGCCTGGTCAGCGCTATGTACTCAGCGGGGAGGCAAGAGTTCCCAACTCAGGGAGGGCCATCCCCGTCTGGGTCATTGGTAAGTATAAAAAATATATAAATTACTATAAATTTTTTAACATTTTTATACTGTACCAATGACCCAGACTTAGCTGAATAGTAAACAGGCTGGAGGGCCTAGGACATAGAGGAAAATCCAATAAGCTCAATTATATAATAAAGAGGTAACCCCTTAAGGAGAAAAGGAGTATTAGGCTTTACATGTATCTTTCTTATTTAATATTAAATTAGAAAGATACACTACCCTTAATAATTGAGCACAATAACATTCATGTTCTCTATTAACATCCAGTATAACCCTTATACTAATTATTTTTAAAGCAAGCCAATAAATAAAGTAGTCCAGAGAATTGAGACTCTTTATAATCATTTAAAAGTGTCCGAGTATTGTATATTAAAGCCCGTTTGACACTTGACATATACAAATGCTTCACACCGAGCTACACTTTAAAAATAAGACATGAATGAAATTAAACATTAATATTACACTTTAAAACCATCCCGGAAGCGACTCAGAAATACTGTCTTGGAGGAGGCATTCCCTTGCTTTTCACTATAAAGCAGGTGACCTAAGGGAACACCCGCCCCCCCCCCCCCCCCCCCCTTCCCCTTGCACTGGGTCAAATAGCCCAGAGCGAAGCGGGCAGCCGGACGGAGTCACTGCCGGAACAGAAAGCCTGCATAACTATAGTTGCAACTGTTTAGTGGACGACATTCTGAGCAACAGATAACGGACCTAAACAATGCAGGTCTCCAGAAATGGACTCAATATTTCTGAGATAAAAATTAGTAAATGTGGATGGCTGAGACCAATAAGCAGCCTTCATTAAATCTGTAATAGCAACACTATTAGCATAAGCCCAGGAAGTAGAAAGAGCTCTTACTTCATGAGCAGAAATCTTAAGCACAGACTGCTGAGAAGAAGATAAATCTTCATAAGCAGTACGGATAGTTAACTGAATCCATCTAGCAATAGAATGGACTGAAATGTCCTTTCTATTAGGCATCAAAGACAGAAAGAAACGTTTCCGTCCCTTTCTGATGAACTGAGATCTCTGTTTATAGATACGTAGTGCTCTAACAGGACAGAGTAAAGGCCTACGCCCGTCTGAAGACGGAAGAGCCTTAATAACAATAGGTTCCGGATATTTATTAGGAGCCTGATTCTTAGCTAAAAAACCCACATTAGTAGTGAAGGTGATAGTGTTCCCAACACTACGATAATGAGAATCATCCACCGATAGTGCATGAAGCTCACTGACTCTTCTGGCAGAAGAGAAAGCTAAAAGAAAAGCTGTCTTATAAGATAAGAATTTGAAATCTACTGTCCCAAGAGGTTCAAATGGCTTTTCCTTCAATTTAAGGAGAACCCAAGCTAAATTCCACTTAGGAATTAATCTAAGAGTTCTGGGTCTATTTATCGAAAAGTTTCTAACCAATTTCGATAAAGAGACATTAGATCCAATTTGTAAACTATCATGATGTGCATAGGTATCAGATAACATAGATCTATAACCCTTTATAGTAACAGGCTGCAGTTTGATTTCGTCAAACAAGTATACTAGAAAGTTTGCAATGTCTGGTATAGAGGGATCAAATATATCTACAGAATGATCCCTACACCAACGACGGAAAACCTTCCACTTAGCCGCATAGTTTAGCGAAGAGGAGGTCCTCCTACAGTTAGAAATCGCGTCCACTGCTCGTCCTGTAAAGTGCTTGCCATGCAAGAAGGACCGCACAACGGAAAAACGTGAAGGTTGAGACCTTGCGGGTTGTGATGGAGTTGGCGCGATTTCCCCTGCGAAAGAAGATCCTCTCGTGGAGGAAGCTTCCGCGGTAGGTCCCACAACAGACACCTGAGTAGATTTATCCACGGTCTCTGTGGCGACAGAGATGCTACCAACAGAATCTTGCATTGAGATTGTTTTATCTTTAGCAATACTTGTTGAATTAACGGCGCTGGAGGATACGCATATCCTATCATTCCGTCCCAAGGGATCGACAGAGCGTCTACTGCAAATGCTCTTGGATCCGGACACGGGGACACATACGTCTGCAACTGATTGTTGAGATGTGTCGCAAATAAGTCTATCATTGGCCGTTCCCATTGGTAGCAAATCTGATTGAATACTTGTTTGTTGAGAGTCCACTCCGACGGCAACAAGCGACCCTTTCGTGAAAGGGAGTCTGCTAGCACATTCAGACGACCCGGTATGTGACGGACCGAAAGAAGAACGTGATGTTCCAACGCAAACAGAAGGATTCTTTCCGTTAGATTGAACAACGGAACTGAATGAGTGCCTCCCTGATTCCGTATATACGCCACTACTGTCGTATTGTCGGATAGGATTTGGACATGAGCATCGTGAATAATGTCCATCCAGTGACGTAACGCAAGCCAAATTGACATCATTTCCTTGATGTTTATGTGCTTGCACAGGAATTGCGGATCCCAAAGACCCTGGCATCTCGAATCCGTTGGGATTAATGATGCACCCCAACCTGTTTGACTGGCATCCGTCATAATGGTAAAACTCGGATCCGGCAACTGCAGCGGAACTCCTTGAGTTAACCACTGAATGTTTGCCCAAGTCTGAATCTCTTGTTTCACTTGATCTGACAAGAGAACGTCTACATCGAGCGAATGAATTTTCACACTCCAATTCTGAGTCAGGAAAATTTGAAGAGGACATGTGCGTAGCCGCCCCATCGGAATGAGATCCGCGGCGGCTCCGCACAGACCTATCAGTCTCATAAATTCTCTCGCCGTGACTTTGTCTGCATGCAGACAATAGCGAGCGTAACAACTGACTAATTTCGCTCTGGTTAACGGCAGACGAACGAGATTGTTGTGCGTCTCGAAGCTCATTCCCAGATGAGTGAATGACTTGGACGGCACCAGATCTGACTTCTCCTCGTTTACTATGAAACCGAGACGTCGGAGCAATAGAAGAAGATTCTGAACATCGTTCTGAAGCGTTAACTCGTTGCCGTACCTCTGAAGAATGTCGTCCAGGTAGGCCGACATTACCGCAGACGAATGAGCTCGGAAGTAGATCATTACCGAGTTCATTACCCGAGTGAAAGCCCAGGGTGCTAGATTCAATCCGAAGCACATGGCCCGGAACTGATACACCACTCCTAGGACTGCGAAGCGTAGATACTTTCGGAATGTCGGATGTACCATGACGTGAAAGTACGCATCTTTGAGATCTATGCTCGTTGCATAATCGTTCACCCGAATACTCGCTCTGACCGATCGAATCGTCTCCATATAAAACTTCGGAGCGACGATCAGCTTGTTTATCCAGCTCAAATCTATGACTGGACGGAACGAGCCGTCTGGTTTCGGAACCAGAAACAGATGGCTGTAGAATCCCAGCGATTCCTGGTTTTCTACGACCTCTACCGCGTTCTTCATTAAAAGAGACTGCACCTCTGATAACAGAGCGTCTCTTTTCTGTGGATTTGACGGAAGATGAGTCCACTTTGGACTTCGAGTTAATGGAGGCTTTCGTTTGAAGGATATCTTTAGACCTTCCGAAGTCACTCCTCTCACCCACGGGTCGTCCGTAATCGACGCCCACTCTTGTGAAAAACTTGACAACCTTCCGCCAACCGGAACGCGATAGAGGTTTAAGCCATCACCTCCTGGACCTGCGAGGCCTGCGGTAGGAGAAACCACGTCTTCCACGACCCGCACCTCGCCTCGTCGACCTCGGGGCGTCCGACCGATTGTCCCGGCCTGAAGGACGTCCCGAACGAGAGTCGCTATCCTGACGGTCTCTCGAATAAGACCAAGAGGACGCACCGGAACCTCTATAGGAACCTCTCTTGGGCGCATTAGACCCAGAAGTGCCCGCCTTATTCGTGTCTGCTGTATCCGACCTTTTAGGAGCGGATCTGAACAACAGAGAATCATTAGCTTTCTTTTTAATATTATCATAAATAGCGGAAAGCTTGCCGTCAAAGAGAAGTTCTCCTGAGACCGAAGCGACTCTAAGAGAGTTCTTCACCTTAGAATCCACTAGTGTGGATGTAGCCAGGGCTGCGTCACGTCTAACCAACTCCAGATTTGCCACTGAAAGGGCGGAGTTACACGTGGAATAAGCTACTGCCCTTGAAAGAAGTCTTAAAGAGGATTGTATATCCTGAAACTCTTCCCCTTGAAGGCGCAGTGATAACGCCTTAGTAAGGTGATCTGCGTAAGATAAGGCATCTAAATTGGCTCTGTTAGACGCAATAGCTGTTTCCAACACCGCGGTTGGAATAGAAGCTGACGACGGTAATGATAGCTCTAAGTTTTCCGCCTCGTCGTCCATACGCAGAGGAACTCTCGGTATAACCTGTCCTGCCGTGTCGAATTTATTCCTTGCATTAATGAAAGGCAGGTTGAGAGTATTTGCGGACAAGAAACCTGCTTTCCCCGTCCTGGAAGCAAGTTTAAATATAGCGTCGTTCAATAATTCAATGTTCTTGCAACATTATTGGACTGCGACGGAAACTCGGGAGCGATGTCCCTGAACCGCTCAAAAAATTCAGAGTCCAATGACGCTATAATTCTCTTGTCCGGAAGCGCAGCAGTCTGGCCCGACGGAACAACTTGAGGGAGAAAGTGCCGGATGAAGTCCACGGCAGCTTTATGTTGTTCCGAAAGGGATAGCTCCAATTCATCCGTATCCCTTTCACCATCCGGTCGGACCTCCCGATGTTCCCGGTCGTCCGCCCCCGATGCTTCGGCGGAGCGTACCGACCCAGCGTCGTCGGATAATTCTCGATCCGACACCGTTTCTGTTGGCTGCTGGGATGCTGCGATAAGCTGTGCTATCTGCACTAGAATGTCCGACGTCGAGACCTGCGGAGGCGCGGTCTTTCGCTGCTTCGCCGAGGGCAGCTCCGCATCAGATGGCTCCCGCATACTTTTCCTATGCGAACGTCCGGAGTCCATCGGTCTCGAATCCCTGGCTGCCGGATGGTGTGACCTGGTCGCCGAAGAATCCTTCATCGGCGAAGCTGGCAAAATATCGGAGGTCACGCAGCCAAGGTGCGGTCGTGTGCGCCGACGAGAAGAGGAAGCCTTAACAGTCTCTGCGGACTGCTTATACAACGGAGCGTCCCGAGCGACGGACGTATGCTCCGCTAAAGACACATTTTGTACCACAACATCTGGTCCCAGATGTTGTTGTACGAGAGAGGGGCCTCTCTCGCTCGCGGCCCGGCTGGACCTGGACGAGCTAGGAACCGGACTAAAAGGCTTCCTCCGTTCTCGTTTACTATCCGCCGTCACTGGGTGTGCATCTATTATGTTTATAGTGCTTGCATCACCCAAAATTTCCTCTTGGACCACATCGGACGAACCCGGCTGCCGAACCATTCGGTGAATGGACGCTACACCGGTCGAGCTAGCGGACGACATTTGTCTAATCTCCATGAGCACTTTTGCCGCTAGCTCTGAATTCATTTGTGACGACGGACGCACACTTGAAGAAGATAACATGGAAACATCACCCTGTTCTGGTTCCTCTGAAATAGAAACTGAGAGAGTAGAGTGACCTTGTGGAGAAAGAGCCGGCATCGCTCTTTCTCCAGAAACAACATATCGTGACACACGTTTCCAATGTTTCTCATCCCAATGTTCACATATAGGACAGGGATTAATGCGAGAACACTGACTACAATTAATACAATGATCATGAAAGTCAGAGGAAGATTTCTTCCTATTACAATTTGAACAATGTCCCTTCATTGTGAAAGAACAATAAGTCCTAGTTACTCGCAAAAACCCCTGACACAAAGATACATAATAACATGATCCATTAATAAATGAAAAAACAATTGCAAAACAAAATAATTTTGAAAAAATATTTTTTCAGAGAAGCCCAAGTTGCTGAAAAGTAACGTTGAGCCCCGATGGATCCGATGGCAAAGTGTGGTCAAAAATTTTAAATTTATATAAAATAATTAATGAGACACTTTCGGATAATATAAATGTATCTTATAATGAGATAAACTACCACAAAGGCAAACAGCCCCCCTCAAAAAAGGCTGTTGCCAATGAAAACAAACAGTGTAAACACACTAGAAAACATGACTCCAGGCACTGAAAAAACTGGCCCGGAATCAGTCATCAATTACACTCTATCTGATGCAAAACAGAGACTCCCAGGGGAGAATCTGCAGAACATCAGATGGAAGATGCAGAACACAAACGTTATACACCCATGGGTGAAAACGTAACTATGGGGAAAATAACAGAAAACATTCTGTAACCAAGCAACTCTCCCAGGAAATTTTAGAAATGAAACTTCTCAAAAATATGCCAAAAGCATGGGAGAATTGCAAGGGGGGACTTTAGAAGGCTAGGGGAGAGGAAACACTGAATAAGCAGTGCAACAATTAGCAAGAATGACAACAAGAGGCCCATGCCTCGAAAATAGGCAACTTAACATAATTTCAACAAAAAATTTTAAGTACAGCCCTGATTATTTTTTGCCACTTCTTTTTTCCTCTCCTCCTTCTATCCTCCTTAGAATCACATTTTCTCCAAAAATTACGTGTCTGGCATCCTTTAAACTGAGATTTACAAGCACAAAGATCAGTGAGATGTTGACTGATGAAGGGCCAAACAGAGAATGATAATTGGCGCCAATTTCGGGACGACTGCATCACTGCGCATGCGCAGTAGAGGCGTACTATGGAGGTCCTTTAGGACATGATTTCTTTTTGTTTTGGATGCAAATTTTGGGGATTGGGGGGCAAAATTTGTGTTTGGCCCTGGTTTTGTTGGAGTTAGCACCAGCAAAGTCTGGGTCATTGGTACAGTATAAAAATATGGTATTCCACTACCAGCATCGTATTCCACTCTCAGCGATGACAGACTTTTTTTTTTAATATTGTTTACAAATCAGTTGAGTTGAATCAATTAAAAAGGGTTGTTTTGGAAAAACAAATAAATGAGAAAATAAAATCCAAAAGTTCACTGCTCGGATTGGAGTATGATTTTATACTCTTGTGAGGCATGCAGAGGATTATTTGATGAGGCGTTAGCCGAGTGAATAAAAAAAATGCCTCATGAAATAATCCTCCGTAGGCCCCACTCAAGGATAAAAATCGTACTTGAATGCAAGTAGTGAACTATTGTCTATATATTTATGTCCCCTGATTTACATCTGTGCACAGCATCAAAACTATAGACATGACATTTGTTAAATTCACAGATACAGTACCGCACATAAACATAGAAAAGGCAAGTATAGCAGAAGAACATGTAGATATCATGCTGAGAATAAATTGTGATTTCAAATCAGAATGATACAATAACACTGAAATGTTTTCAAGAAAAATGCTTTGGAAAAAATTATTAGTTTCAAGTGAACATGACTTACTGAGTAAATAAATTTTATCTGATTGTTAACTCTTTGCATGATGATGGCAGATATTTCTGCCCCGGACAGGATTTCCCCTGCCACTAAAATAAGTATAAATCGGGCACATTTATCAAATTCTTCCCCTGTAAATTAAATGAATTCACTAATGATTTCTGGAATAAAATTTGGATGGATTTTTCATCAAATCTTGTCATGGCTGCTACACAGTAGTCATGACTAGATCTGATGAAAAGTATCTTGGAAATACTCGGTGGGTTAAAAGTTAATGACGAAATTACAACCAGGTTGTCAACAGTTTTTGAAGTTAGCTTCCCAGTGCACTGACAAAATATGTTACTTTATTGAAGGAAAAATATACACTGGGTGGGACTCTGCACTTCTATTGCTGGCTACAGAGGTCAGTCTGGCAGCTGATTTTAAGAAGTGACTTCTCCCTCCAGAGACTTTTGGGAGAAGTCAGGGGCCAGGAGGGAGAAGTCAGAAAAAAAGAAAATGTATATGACATCGTGACAAAATAAATGTACATAGAGGACACAATTGTGGAGAAAAAAAATAAAAGTTATACAAACATACACACATGCACAAAACTAAGTCAGATGGTATATAACAAGAATGTAGGTTAAAATCTCCCACCCCCTACAAAAAAACTGTCTTTCATGATTTCTGAATGCCTTGACTCTTTCCCTACCAGTGATGACTATGGTTACCATGCAGATGATTTTGTATTTGCCTCAATGCAGGGGATTTTTTTTTATAATAGAAGGTATATTCTTTTAAAATAGTTTCTGAATGCCCTAATTGAATTGAAAAGCGTAGTTAAAAAAGTTTTCGATATCCTTTGTAAATTAAGCGTTATTAAGAATTTGAGTTAATTTATTTCTAAGGTAAATGACAAAATATTTCAGTTGTCTCCCTTCCCTTCTGCGCTGGTTAATAATACCAATACACTCTTCAGATAAATGACAATTTGTGCCGACCATCTTACACTAACGTGCGATTGTTGCTATGAAGGCCTGCCATTCTTATCCATCCTAATATGTGTTGATTTCTATTGCTGTGCAGGGTAGCACCACAAAATTCACCCTCTGGGGACCTCATTTTTCAGAGGACAGTCTGCTTATTTTCAGGCTTGCTCACAAGTGGAGATAACAGTACAGTACAGTTGTTGTGGATTGGTCGTAATCCATGCGTGGGCAGTGATATCCATGCATGCATTTACCAGGTAAAAAAAATCATCAGCAGCAAAATTTTAATTAATGAAGCACCTGGTTGTACTCGGTGCTTCATTAATTACGTTTTTGAAGATTATTCCTATTATTAGTGTATGGAATCTAATATTATTACGTCTGTGGAAATATTGCCCACTTGTGGAAAGCACCAGTCCACTGCAGCCATCCTAGACACGGATATTCTAAACTATTTATGAACTGAAAATTGATTCTAACAGATGTTCATGAAAACCAAAGCCAATTCTCATGAATCAGGACGAATTTTATGGCCTGTCCCCTCGCACAAAGTGGGTTACGAGTGCAAAATGCAAACACACAAAATTTGTTTTGGATCGAGACAATTCTGACTATGCAAAGGTATTATTTTAAATATCCATTGAATGCAAGGTATGATGGACTGGCCAGGTATTCTTTTGGATGTCTGTAGTGAACAAATATGGGACAACTTTCCCAATGGCATTTGATTGTGACATTTCCAAATTCAAACCCAAAATTTCCCAATCTCGGTCCACATTCAAACAAAAATTTAATTCATAATTTATGTCCTGAACAAAGCGATAATAAGTCCGGAGATAACCAATAAATTACCACCTCATGAAGCAATGAAAGCATCTGAATTCAAGGGCAAACATCAGGTTTTTCTTTAACCCATAAATGCCTAATTTTGACTCTGATGACTTTTTACTGCAATAAATAAAAGCCCGCCAGGCCACATGCAGCCCTTGAAATTGGCGACGGCAAATGGCAATGCTGTCGCAAAATGCTGTCGCAAAATGCTGTCGTAATCTAGTTTTACGACAGCACACAACTGCCATCGTACTCACACTGACAGGCCTATTCAGTTAAAAAGATTGATTTTAAAATGCCATCGAAACTGCCGTCACAAAATTGATTTGCAATGGCACTTTACTGCCGTCGTAAAAAATGGCCAATTTCAAGGGCTGCACACGTCCCCGGAAAAAAGTAAATGAAAGTGTCAATGACACTGTATCTCAACTTGTGTAAGACATGTACATGTATAGTATGTGACACAGCAATGACAAACATCTAGGTAATGACCTGATAATAAAGGTACATATAAAGTATTGTAACAGTCTGTACATAAATGCTGACCGTAGCCTGTAACAAATATATAGGTAAAGTATTGTAAAGGTGGGGTGACAGTTAGATGCTAAACTAGAAAAGAAATCTTTGAGTCCCAGAGTGGGTATGACTGAACCCAAAAATATTTCTCATAGCATAGTGATAACAAAGGCACCCCAAAACACTTGTTCCTGTCCCAGGTGATAACAAAGGTACCAAAAAAAGAACGGTTCATAAATACAAACTCTAGCCCGAGCTGTATTGACATGTGCATTTACTGTGTACAAGTAGCACTGAATAAATCAAAGTTCATCTAATTTGCATAATTTCTGCACTAGAAACGTTCTCGTCCCATGGTGATAACAAAGGTACCCAAGAAGTTTTGTGAAGATCGGTTCATAAATATGGCCTCTAGCCCGAGCCGTATTGACGGCGCAAGCCATATTGACATGTGCACTAATTGCATATAAGTAGCACCAAATAAATAAAAGTTTCTCTAATTCGCATAATATATGACACGAAAAAAAAAACGTTATATATGTGATGTATTCCAAGTTACTAAATATTCGTACAAAAATTTATCCATATCAGATCTTTCATATAGAAGTTCTGCACAAAAAACTGACTGCACCTAATTTCAGTACAAAATGGCCGCCAGTGGCCATCTTGAATTTTGGACTGGACCCCCAAAACACTCATCCCACGGTGATAACAAAGATATCGATTGAAGTTTCGTAAAGATTGGTTCATAAATATGGCTTCTAGCCCGAGCCGTATTGGCATTTGCAGTTACAGTGCTGAAAGTAACATTAAATACATCAAAGTTAGTCTAACTGGCATAATTTATGCATGAGAAAAAAAACCCTATTATATGTGATGTATCCCATGGTATTAAACATTCACACACAAAATTATTCAAATCAGCGCTTTCATGTGGAAGTTCTGCGCAAAAATCTGATTGCATCTAATTTTGTACAAAATGGCCATCTTGAATTTCAGACTGGACCCCAAAACACTCGTTCTCGTTCCACGGTGATAACATAGGTACCCAAGAAGTTTCGTAAAGATCGGTTAATAAATACAGCCTCTAGCCTGAGCCGTGTTGACAGTGCAACGGGTGGACAGACAGACAGATGGATGGATGGACGGACGATGGGCCATGACAATATCTCAAATTTAGCTTCACCAAAGTTGAGCTAACAAATTTGGCTTGCCAAAGTTGAGCTAAAAAGGGGATGTAACTCTGGCACAAAATGTCGGACCTAACCCTGATTTGGACTTGACCTATATTTTATGTTGATACACCTACACAACAAATTTTATTTGATTTGGTTAATTACAGCCTTAGTTAGTGGTTGGAAACTAAAATAAAAGTGTCAATGACACTGTAGCTTAACTTGACTGTGTGTAGTGTTTGATGAAAAGGATAATGTTCAATGTTTATGAAAGTATTATGGAATAAGACAAGAATTGTGATAATTGAGAATATGTTAATTTTTCTGTTCCTTATAAGCTATGTTTTCAATAAGAATAATTTGAGTGTAGACTGTACTAAAGAATTAAGACCTGGGTTGATGTGGCCCTAACAGTTAACATATGTCAACCAAAGTTACTAAGTTACAGTAAAATCATTCCAAAATGAGTCATCCTACCAAGTTACAATGAAATCCCTTCATAAATATAATTCATACTCTTTTCTAAAGGAATCTAGGCCACATGACGGTTAGGTGGTCACGGTTGACCGATCATGACCAAAATAGGAGAGTCTCATCTAGATATCATGCAAAGTTATCCTACCAAGTGACAATGAAATCTCTTCATAAAAACAACCTGTAAGCAGTGCTGGGAATCTAGGTCAAGTGACCAGGTGGCAGTAACAGCTGACCAATTGTGACCAAAATGCAAGTCTCATCTAGACATCATACCAAGTTATTCTTGCCAGTTAGAATAAAATTGCTTCATAAACATGAATTGTAGACTGCTAAACAAATCTAAGTCAAGTGCCTGTGCAGCTGAAATGGTTGACCGATCAGAACTAAAATAGGATGTTCTCATTTAGACATTATACAGAGTCATCCTACCAAGTTGCAATAAAATCCCTTCATAAATATGACCTGTAGACTGTACTAAAGGATTTCGGGCCTGCATAGCCGCCACAGTTGACCGATCTCAACCAAAAGGAGATGTTCCCATCAAGACATTATACAGAGTCATCCTACCAAGTTACAATGAAATCCCTTCATAAATACGACCTGCAGACTGTGCTAAAGTTTTCAGGCTCTCACAGCCTTCACGGTTGACTGATCGTGACCAAAAGGGGACATTCTCATCTAATCATTAAATGGAGTCATCCTACCAAGTTACAATGAAATCTCTTCATAAATATGACCTGTAGACAGTGCTCAAGATTTTCGGGCTCTCGTAGCCATCATGGTTGACCGATAGTGACCAAAAGGGGATGTTCTAATCTAGACATTATATGAAGCCATCCTATCAAGTTACAATGAAAACCATTCATAAATATGACGACTTGTTGGCTGTGCTAATGGTTTTTGGCCTCTCGCAGCAATCACAGTTGACCGATCGCAACCAAAAGATGTTCTCATCTAGACATTATATGGAGTCATCCTACCAAGTTACAATGAAATCCCTTCATAAATACGACCTGTAGACTGTGCTAAAGGTTGTCAGGCTCTTGCAGCCATCACGGTTGACCGATCTCGACCAAAAGGGGACATTCTCATCTAATCATTAAATGGAGTCATCCTACCAAGTTACAATGAAATCTCTTCATAAATATGACCTGTAGACAGTGCTCAAGGTTTTCAGGTTTCGGACTCTCGCAGCCATCATGGTTGACCGATAGCGACCAAAAGGGGATGTTCTAATCTAGACATTATATGAAGTCATCCTACCAAGTTACAATGAAAACCATTCATAAATATGATGACCTGTTGGCTGTGCTAAAGGTTTTCGGGCTCTCGCAGCAACCACAGTTGACTGATCGCAACCAAAAGGAGATGTTCTCATCTAGACATTATAAGGAGTCATCCTACCAAGTTACACTGAAATCCCTTCATAAATACGACCTGTAGACTGTGCTGAAGGTTGTCAGGCTCCCCGCAGCCATCACGGTTGACCGATCGTGACCAAAAGGGGACATTCTCAACTAATCATTAAATGGAGTCATCCTTCCAAGTTACAATGAAATGGTTTCATAAATATGATCTGTAGACAGTGCTCAAGGTTTTCGGATTTTGGGCTCTCGTGGCCATCATGAATGACTGATTGCGACCAAAAGAGTGCGTTCTACTCTAAACATTATATGAAGTCATCCTACCAAGTTACAATGAAATCCATTTAAGGAACCAGAAAAAACATGTACACAGCATTGAAAGGGTTTGATCAGGCAGTCCGAAATTTCATTTTCTGATTAGAATAACAATTTTAGGAAATTTGTCAAGAGGAAGTGACAGCTAAATGTCGAGATAAGATCAATTATGTTATTCTAGCTTGAGTATAACAGATATTTCTCCAGGATAAATTACTGCAAAAATGCTGACTCATAATTTTTTCAATACCCTCTACCGAGCACCCTGATAGAATTGGTGGCAATTTTTTTTAACCAATCCATCCTAAGGATGCTTTATACCAAACAACAGTTCTGTGTTCCGTGTGGTTTGGGAAATATGGGCTTTTGAATCTCTTTGTTTTTAGCCCCTGGGGTTGCCATGGGGCTGCAAACATTCTGGGGGGAGGGGGGGGGTGGGAGGCATCAATCACTTAGGACCCACTTATACTACATGCCAAATTTGGTTCAAATTGGCCGACTAGTTCTTGAAATAAAAATTTTGGGCAGAGCACAAAATGGTTGAGAGCTCAAATATTGACCTACCAACTTCCCCTGAACAAACTTTAATCTTCAACACCAAAGGATGATCCATGCCAAATATCAAGGCATTCCCTCTGTTGGTTCGTGAGAAGATTTTAAAGCTTTCGGGGCATTAACCAGAACTCGAATATGGTAACTGCTTCATCTGAACAAAATAGAATGGGTATACTCCATAGATGATCTGTGCAATATATGTTTGAATTTGGCCTAGTGGTTGTGAAGAAGTCAAGTTTGCAAAAGTTAACGGATGACGGTCGATGAACGACAGATGCCAAGTGATGGCAATAGCTCCCACTGACTTGAAGTCAGGTAGGCTAAAAAGTATGCTGACCCTGAAAATTGTATTAAGTAAATGTCTCTCATTTAATTCATTATAACCCTATATTTCCATCCAATTTCAACTGTGAATTTGAAACCGATTGTGCTTGTTGGCACTCTCCCATAAATTGCAACACGGCAAAGACATGTGAACAAATTTTGACAACCAAAAATAATTTAGCACTGTAGTGACTCTGCCAGTTTAAACAAATTCTCAACTGAAGCCTCATAACACAAATATTCCCAAAAGCATAGGGCCCGGACCCTTTCCCAAACTGCTGGAAGGAGAGAAAAAATTAGGATTAGACTAAAGCTTGGAAGTACTGAAATCTCAGTTTTGGCATTTTTGTGGTAATTTTCCTCGACACTGGAAAGGTATTCAGTATAGACTTCATATTTTATGTGTTCCTTTCTTTAGCCTAGGTCATCATTCTATAGTACAAGTAGAAAGAGACTCAGAATGCTCATATTCAACTAAAGAACAGAAGGGGGATGACAAAACATGGAAAATTTAAGGAATACATTCTTTTTAACCAAGGGCAGAAATATGTTGGTTTTTTTGCAGCCAGCTCACAAAATCTATAGCCTGCTATCTTTTTTATTCAATTATGTTTAAATATACCAGTAATGATTCTTGTATAGCTACATTGTGTAAGCTTCATCTATAATTTTAACAAGAGGCAGGTACACCACGACAACTCTGCCGAGGGTCACTGCTTTTAGGGGAAGCTGAATACAAGACCAGAATCCAAGTATTACTGCTTGTGACCTCAACCTTCATGATATGACAATGCGTCAAAGTAATGACACAAGGTTAGGTTATCGGTAACAAATGTGTGAAGTTTGAACAAGATCAATCACACAGATGCAATTGTACAGACCAGACAAGGGCTGCATAACAATATCAAAGTCTTGATGTCTGTGACCTTGACCCTGATGGTATGACCTTGGATCAAAGTCACAACATACTGTTGTGTCATGAGAAATAATTGCACCAACTATGAATAAGATGTGTCAATCATACAAGGTTATATGAACCAGACAAGGGCTGCATAACAATTCAAAAGTTTGACTGCCTGTGACCTCGACCATGTTATGATCTTTGAGTCATAAGTAATCATTGTATCAACTATGAATAAGATCTGTCAATCACACCAAGTTATATGACCCAGACAAGGGCTGTCTGTATAACAATATCCAAGTTTTTCTGTCTGTGACCTTGACCTTGATATGACCTTGGAACAATGTTGCAACACACCTTTGAGTCATGAGCAATATTTGAACCAAGTATGAACAAGATGTGCTGATTAGATCAAGTTATATGGATTGGCCAAACAAAATACATGTTGACGATGGATGGATAGGCAACAGATGGATGGACAGATGACAGACAACTTAGCATTAGTAATGCTCCACTAACATTCTGTCAAGCAGAGCTAATATTCAGTGGTTAGGAAATTGTGGTCCGGATAAACAAATGTCAAAGTTTTTCTAAGTGTCACCTTATCATAGGGCCCTTGACCTTGACTTTGAGGGTCACATACCATATTACAATTTGCGACAAACTGTTTTTTGATATTACATCTTGGTATAAAGTTTCATTGAAAAATATTATGACCCAGACAAACAAATGTCAAAGTTTTTCTAAGTGACACCTTATCATAGGGCCCATGACTTTGACATTAAGGGGGACAAACCATATTATAATTTGTGACACACTGACTTTTGATACTACATATGGGTGTAAAGTTTCATTAAAAAATATTCAGAGATTAAGAAATTATGGCCGGACAAACAAAACGTTGACGACGGATGGACAGCAAGATGGATGGACAGACAGACGACGGACAACTTAGTATCAGAAAAGCACTGCTGACTTTGTCAGGTGGAGCTAAAAAAAAAACCCCAAAGATTCTACATCGTTGATACAGGGGTTGAGCTTTTTCAAACCTGTAACGGTTTGTCATTGTAAGAGAATACAATTCATTGATATTTGTTAAAGTTATTGTGCTAACAAGCCAAAGACAGACAAAACTACGTCGGAACTGTATCAGCTTTCAAACTCATTCAAGAAATTGTTAAGGAAATCTCACATATCATATATTGATGGAATCCATTGATATTTGTTCAAGTTACCATGCTAACGAGCTAAAAACAGATAAAACTTAAGTAATTAACGCTGTTCGGTATGGCCGAAAATTATAAGTTCATAGTAATTTGTATATTTCTATACTTACCAATGGCCCAGACTAGCTGGTGCTTAACTCAAAGTTATTAAGGGCCAAACACAAATTTTGAACCCCTCAATCCTCAAAATTTGCTTGCAAAACAGAAAATTAAAAGTCACATCTAGCCCTCCATACATTTACACAGATGTCAGGAAGTGACTGGAATTGGCGCCAACATCATTATTTATTTATTATTGTTTATGGTCACATACTTCTGCACAATGGCTAATCATGACCACAACATGGAGATAAAGTCAAGGTCAGTCAATCGTTTATACCCCATGTTGCCTATTTTAGAGGACTTGCACCCCAAGCATTAGTGACTGGGTCCTATTTTACCAGTGAAACAGAGCTTGTTTACCACAGTAAACAAGCACTGCTTCACTTCCCGGGGTTCCCACGGGGGTGCTAACATCATTCTTTGCAGATGAGAGTACAGTGGAGCCCACTTAATTGGATATCTCTTAATTGTATATCCCTGTTAAGTGAATATAATTTTCAAACACAAAACCATTTACCATACCTTCAGTACAAGTTTGATCTGTTAATTACATATGGGTTGCAGAGTAAATTCCTGTTAATTGTATATAAATTTTTGTAATATGTCAAAAAAATTACTGTGACACCTCACTACATCCAATACAGGCATTTATTCTATTATATCTTGTTTGACATAGCTCTGTGAGCTCTGACAAACAGGAAACTGACCAAATCCCTGTTAATTGTATACTCCTGTTAACTGAATAAATTTCACTGGCAAAATGGATATTCAATTAAGAGGATTCTACTGTACTACATAAAAATTCAGTGGGGAGGTATGAGTGCCCACTCATGGGAGGGCCATCTCCGTCTGGGCCATTGGTAAGTAGAAAAATATACAAATTTATATATTATGAATTTATAATATTTTTACGCTGTAAACCAATTTGGCCTTCACGGTATTGAGATTTCGATGCCGAGTTTCGGTATTTTAAAAATGCTACGGTATGATTGAATACCGAATAGTGATGGAATGTACAAATATTTTACCAGAGTTTCATCACAACTTTGGTACAAATGTTTGTACACTTCAGCACTCTTAACAGCTAACAACTACTGCCTTAAAAGGCTATATTAATAACTTGTTTATTTACCTGCAAAGGTGTGAATGAAAATAGGATTGTTAGGCCATTACGGAAATTTACGCTTCTGTCAGTCTGTCACTTCCGTTTGCGACAATACAGGCACTTGTCGTATTAACAGAATTTTACATTTTCAATCATTTTTAATATTAATACTATCAACAAAAATATAAAATTTGTGTTGATAGTATATATTAAAAAGGATTGAAAATGTAAAATTCTGAAAATATGATGAGCACCTGTGTGCAACATTGTCGCTTATGACTTAAGAAAATACACAGATGAGGATCGAATTTTTATGATCAAGGGTTCAATTTCCCGCATTGTTTTGTGTATGCTAACAATTACACAACAGGATGTTCGATAATTAAGGAGCATTGAATTTGGTGTGGGATCAATTAACAAATTGTCGCAGAGAAATCTATTTTACACAGTTGTAAACTACTAATAAATCAGTATTGTCTGTGGATTAAAAGAAATCAACTCACAGTATTGTGCTCGATTTAATCCCTTGAAAAAATTTGTTAGCTTTACAAGTGATTATGTTTCGCACTTTCGCTGTATGTGGCCATTACGGGATTAACATGGAGCATGTTCAAGCGAACAAATGTGAATTGTATTCAGCTGAATGATATTACGGACATTCCTAATCGGTAATACTGTGAAAGTCGGTATATTGAATGAGTTGAAATTCTATTCGATATTCATTCGGTATTGAAAAAAATACAGAGTTTCGGTAAAATACCAAAATACCATGAAGGCCTAAAACCAATGGCCCAGACTAGCTGAATGGTGGAAGCCTTAGGACTTCAGAATTAGTAGATCTACATAGTTCCAATCCTGTAATGCAAGGTGAAAGGAAATTAAAATTATTAGGAATTACATGCATTTCTCTCTATACAGTAATAGAGAAGACATATCATACAAAAGGAGCCCAGTTCAAGTAATTCTGTATACTTAGCATGAAGACTATGCTAATTGGATGTAACGAGTTCCCAATTTTTAAGGTTAGCCCGGACAAGCCCCAAAAATTAGGATGGCATATTTGAGAATGAGAGAATATCCCCCACAAACATACACCATACACAATAACACTCCAGCTGTGTGCAGGATATAATTACGGACCCGGAGGTGAGGTAAAATATCACCCCCCCCCCCCCCTTCCCCCTTTTCTTTTGAAGGAATCTTCAAAAAGAAAGAGGGAAGCTCTCTGGAATCAGTAAAATCGGTGCCAAAAAACAATATAAATATTCGTCGCACAGGCACTCAGGTATTAATTTATTATTATTAAATGGTGCTTAACGCCACTTCAGAAGTTAGAAGGATCCCGGTAATTAATATTCTCCGCTATATAACGTATACCTGAGACAGTATACACAGATAGGTCGAAAACCGGTGATATAATATATAACACACACATGTCCAATCGAACGACAATGAACGATCTCTGGAGAGTAAACACACTTCCGAGGTAACCCACAGGCGACCCCATTCAGGTGTACAATACATTCCAGTAACAACACTCCCAGACGTGTACTATCCGATATCTATGACACTATAAACGTGCGGATATACAAGTTGAGTACCGACATTAATAGAAACCTGGATCTAGAAATAGAAGTAGGTATGTTAGCAGGCTCCGACACGGATCACTGCCGAAATAATTCATTATTTCAAAGGTCCATAATATACAATAAAGCGTCAGCCTAATAATTATTATGCGCGTGAGCATTAAAAGCCGGCATGTAATCATCTGAATACCAGTTAACTGGTTATGCAGCCTCCGAGGTACCCAAAGACTAGCAATTTAACTATGATGAAATATGCGCTCGTATATGACATATAGACGAATAATCACAGGAAACCAAGAAGTGAAGAAATGCATGTATGTATTTAACTTATACGAGGCTTGCGGGAAGAAAACTACGTCTTCCCCGGAAATCGCCTCTAAACACATTGGTGGCGGTGGGGGAGGGGGTATACGAAATAGAGCTGTAGGTTTTTCAAACTCCAGTTCGGTTTCGGTTTCTTTGTTGAGGAAAACCTCGGTTTCAGTTTTTCCCCCATGTACTCTGTCTTCCCTGTAAATTGTGCACATTTCGGATCCTAACGATACTGGAATTGGCACAAAGGACAGTTTGACTTCAGAGATTCAAGCGACGACCCCTGATTGACAATGTGGGAAAATAAATGGACATACTTTGACTGTTGTTTAGTAAACTGATTTGGGTATTTACTATTTGTATATTTCATGGTAAATATGTGTACTATAATACTACCTAACTTCTACCTTCACATCTTACACTTTCAGTAGGTGTCAGTCTTCAGTCTTGCGTGATTGCGTCTGTAACTAGTGTAAGTGGGACTGGTCAGTAAGTAGCTGAGTCCGTCACAGACGTCACCGAGTTGTTGACATTCAACTTGGATGGTTTGGCAGCACACTTGAACACAGTCACAGAACAAGAGCGAAGAAAGTTCAAGATACTGACAAGAAAAGTGCTTTTTATTGCAAAAAAAAAAAACTTATGAAATAAAAATATTCTAAAAAATACTGGCATTACTTCTTTTTTCAGGTTCTGATTTTTAAACTTCCCAACTCCCAAGTTAGATCTATTAAATGTATTGAATTTATTCCCATTGATGTTGATTCTGACATCACGGAACACCAACAAATAAGCATGTTACTGGAGCCGACTGACTCGGCCCGAATTTGTCCGTTCCATTAACATGCTTATTTATATTTCAATTTCTCCTATCACTGAGTTAAGTTGAGTAAACTGATAAGTTCAACTTATGAATAGAACAAAAACAGACGTGGAAGTTCCACTTAATGGCTGCAAGCGACTACACTGACCAGGCGAATACCTGGTCAGTTTAGTCACTTGCAGCCACCAGCCATTAAGTGATCATATGATCACTTACTACCAATAAAATAAATGCAAATTTCACTTTACAAAGATGTAACAAAATTATACAAATTGAGCGGAATTGGATCTTTTTTTAAATTTATTAAATTTTAACAGAGTATTGTTAGCCGCAAACTCCATCATTTCCCACAATACTCAAAAGCTCACGGTCTTGTATCCTCCTCTGATTAGCGTACTTCACAGTTTTTATGTCTTCAAATTGAGCCGATGGCCAGATGATCAATTTAATGAAAGAAAAAATTAAACAAAAAAATGCAGTTTTTACAGTCCCTGACTCTCCTCGAGTCCCGGAGGTAAAAAATCGGCAAGCTTGCAGTCCTGTAAACTGCGTACTTCGCAGTTTGTTTGTGTGTGTGTGTTTTTTGTTTTTTTTTATCCGTCATGGCAAACAGCTATGTTGGGGAAATGAAACAGTTTTAAATAACAACATAGTCCCAACTTGGACCAACTTATCCACTAATCACTGATAGTCTAATACACAGTCTGCACTATGCATATGCATATGCTTTACAACTGGCATTTAATTAATCTAATCCTTGATGAAATTAATTCAATGTCCATCGCAAACCGACATTTCAAATTATGACCCAGTGTGATCAAATGCTCGGCATGTTCCGGTTTCAAGCAAGTGCGTCTGTTGGCAATCACCAAAATGGCTTTACTAAACATCTGTTCACTCGGAACGGACGTTGCGGGCACACTTAAGTACTTGAGAACAAATTGAGCAACATTGAGGTATTTTGGGCAGTTCTGTGATCACCACTTGAGCGGGCACTGTTTTGGGTCGATCAGTTGCTCTCCGCAATACATTTTCAACTCGTACTCCATTTTCTTTCTCACTGAGTCTTCGCTCTGGGTAACGGCAGGCGAACCAGATTGTTGTGAGTCTCAAAGCTCAATCTCAAGTGAATTGATGACTTGTACGTAGCTAGATCCTACCTTTTCTCATTTACGTTGAAACCGAGACGTCAGAGTAATAGAAGCATACTCTGAACATCATTCTGAAGAATAATTCTGTTGATGTATCCCTGTAGAAGGTCGTCCAAGTTAGCCGATGTTACCGCAGACAAATGAGCTTGAAAGTAAGACATTACAGAGTTCATTATTTGAGTGAAATGCCCAGAGGGCCAGACTCAGACCAAAGCATATTGTTCTGAACTGATATACCTACCCTTATACGGCAGACCACAGGTACTTTTAGAATGCCGGATATGCCAGGACATGAAAGTATGGATCCTTTGATCTATGCTTGCCGCATAGTCGATCACTCGAACGCTCGCTTTTACCGACTGAATGATTTCCATAAATAAACTTTTCGAGCCATGATAAACTTGTTATCCAGCTCAAGTCTATTATTGGTCGGAATGAGCCGTCTGGCTTTGGTACGAAGAACAGGTGACTGTAAAACATCTTGAGAATCCTGACTCTCGATGACCTGCATTGCTTCCTTTGATAAGAGAGCTTATACCTCCGGTAGGAGAAACTCTCTTATGCAAGAATTTAATGGAAGATTTGTCCAACCCAGACAACTTATTAGTGGGGTTTTACTCGGAATGATAGCCGTAAGCCGTCCGAGACTACACTTCTCACCCACTGATCTTCCGTGATTGTTATCCAGTTTTTGCGGAGCTTGATAACCTTCTACCAACTGGCCAGCAATAGAGGTCTAAACCATCACCTGTATGACCTGCGAGGCTTACTACGGTGGAACCACATCCTCCCCACGAAAAACCTCGTCTCGTCGGCCTTGGGCCATCTGACCTCTAGTCCCAATCAGACCTACGCCCCTTTTCCGAGTCGCTATACTGACAACCTCTTAGGTAATTATAAGAGGGTTTCTTGTACCCTCGTGAGGAGTTTCCTTTTGATGATTTTTGTCTGGAACGCCCTCCTTTACTCTTGTCTGTGAGTAGTTGATACGCCGACTTCAAAAGCAGAGCACTAGGCACTTTCTTAGTAGCCTGTTCATAGGCTAACGACAGCCAGTCATACAAAATGAAATGTCCGGAAACCGGAACAACTCGGAGAGAGCTTTTCACCTTGTCATCTTATCAATCATGACGACACAAGGGCAGCATCAGGTCTGATCAACTCCAGATTAACCACTGTTAGAGCGGAGTTATACGTGGTATACATAATTTCCCTGGAAAGAAAGAGAGGTAAGAACGTCCTCAAAATTCCTTTCCCTTGAGACGTTGCACCATAGCTCTTGTAAGGTGATCTGCGCAAGACATAATGTCCAAATTCGCTCTATTTGAAGAAATTGCCATCTCAATTGTGTCTGAGCGAATAGTGAATGATACAGATAAGGATATCTCTAGATCTCCGGCCTGCTCATCCAAACGCAGAAGAACTTCTTCCGGAAGATGAAGATAAGAAACTGCCTTCTTCCTCGCACTCAAGAGGATAAATGCAGTGCCGTCTATATGACCAAAGGCCTGCGACACCTGCATAAACTGAACCGGAAAAGAAAGGACTTCCTCCTTTGGATAAAGTCTGCGCCTATCAATGCCAGCGGTTTCTCTCTTGTCGTCGCAGCATTCTGATTCGGCGGAACAATAGCAGGGTAGTATTGATGGATGAAAGCCATCGCAACCATGTACTGTTACAAAAGGGAAGGGTAATCCGTAATCCTCTTCCTTATCTCTTTCACCATCTGAGAGAATCAGTTGCGAATCTCGGTCCAATGCATCTGCGCGAACAAACCACTGGACTGACCCAGCACCATCCGACAGCTCAGATTCTGAGGGGGGCTGCATCTGCACTTGTTGGGATGCTGTGATTAGCTGTGCAATCTGCGACAGTAAGTCCGTCATCGAGGCCTGAGGAGCAGCAGATTTTCGTTCCTTAGCTGCATGCTGCTCCTGGCGGGGGGTCAGAAACGGATCCTTTCTCCGAGCGTCCCGATGATCAAGGCCTCGTCTCCCTAGCTACCGGATGGTCCGACTTTAGGGGCAAAGAGTGGTTCCTTCTTCATGCAGCAGGCTGGATATCCGAAGTTGGGTAGCTAGGATGCGGTCGTGTGTGCTTAAATAACTTAGCGGAGGAAGCCGTAACTGAAGCCGACCCCAGCTGCAGACTAGACAGAGCTTCACGAGCAGCGGGCAGACATATGCTCTGTCTCATGCAAGTTTCCAACCAGAAAACCTCATTTCGGCCTTGTGAAACGTAGCGGAGGAAGCCTTGACTGAAGCAGACACCGGCTGCAGACTAAACAGAGCGTCCCAAGTGAAGGGCGGACATATGCTCCGGCTTGTGCAAGTTTCTCAAAACAACATCTGACCCCAGACGCTGCTAAATTAGAGAGGGAGCCTCTGCTGCTCGTGGTCTATCAGACCTCGCCGAGTACAAGAACTTGCAGACTTCCTCCTTATTTCCATCATCGCTGGTTGAGCTATTCATATTATAGTGCTCGCTCTATCCAATCCCTTTCTTAGACTGCAACGGACTTACCTGGCGTCACAGCACCCTCGGATGGAGTACCGCTTCACCAGTCGAGCTAGCTGCTTGCAGAAGATTAAAACCTTTAACCAAAGGCCCTAACTCTTGCAATAATGAGCACTGCAGCTAACTCTATATGCTCCACGGAGAGCAACGTCGGTAGCACACTTGGATGGGTGTCAGAATATCATCACCATGTTCATGTTCCTCTGATACAGAAACTGACAGAATGAATTAAAATGCGGTAAGAGGCTCTGATCCTCAGAACCTCACCGCCAACAACGTACCGCGACACCCGACTCCAACATCAGTCATCCCAGTGCAACAAAAGAAGGACAAGAGTCTGCAGGAGTGTATCAACTAAAGTCAATATCAGTCCTGCAAACTCCACAACAATATACATATATAACCCAGATACATGAATAATAGCAATCATAATTAAATTCAAAATAATTTTTGTAAACAAAATTTTTTTTTGAAAAACGCCCAAGTTCCCAAATGGAACATGAAGAGCCCAAGGGCATCCCGATAGAGCATAAGTGTGGACAAAATCCAGAATTTTTGGAGCTACACTACCGGAATAACTAGAACTATCACTGAAGGTGATTAATACCCCCGCTTTGGGTTTTTAGAGGAATGCACTTCTGATCATGTAGGCGAAGGCCATAAGGAAATGTATACATAAAGATCATTTTTTGTTGTTGAAATTTGTATTTGCATGTGGCCTTCCACAGAACAGCACTGAATACTTAAAGAGCCCACACATATATGGTTTATATTTGGAAAAACACATTTACAATGTGCAACATGTATTCAAAATCGGTTCATTAATGTAGGAGGAGTTGCACACACAAGAATCCCATTTGAAAACCCATAATAAATCCAAGTTAAAGGGAGATAACCTGGTTAAAATTGTCGCAGATCAAAAATTTGGGAATATGCGTATGTTCACTTAGTTGTGATAATGTTTGAAAGGTTTCGTCAAAATTGATTGATAAATGTAGGAGGAGTTGCACGCACAAGAATTTCATGTAGAAACCCATAATAAATCTAAGTTAAAGGGAGATAACCTAGTTAAAATAGCCACAGCTAAAAAATTTTGGAATATGCACATGTTCACTTAGTAGTGATGATGTCTGTAAACTTTCGTCCAAATTGATTGATAAATGTAGGAGGAGTTGCGCACACAAGAATTTCATGTAGAAACCCATATTAAATCAAAGTTCAAGAGAGATAACCTGGTTAAAATTGTCGCAGATCAAAAAGTTTGGAATATGCACATGTTCACTTAGTAGAGATGATGTTTGAAAGGTTTCATCAAAATCGGTTCATTAATGTAGGAGGAGTTGCGCACACAAGAATTTGTTCGAACGGAAAGACATAATAAATCTAAGTCAAAGGGAGATAACCTGGTTAAAATTGTCGCCGATCAAAAATCTTGGAATATGCGCATGTTCACTTAGTAGTGATGATGTCTGAAAAGTTTTGTCCAAATTGATTGATAAATGTAGGAGGAGTTGCACACACAAGAATTTCATGTAGAAACCCATAATAAATCTAAGTTAAAGGGAGATAACCTAGTTAAAATTGCCACAGCTCAAAAATTTTGGAATATGCGCATGTTCACTTAGTAGTGATGATGTCTGTAAACTTTCGTCCAAATTGATTGATAAATGTAGGAGGAGTTGCGCACACAAGAATTTCATGCAGAAACCCATATTAAATCAAAGTTCAAGAGAGATAACCTGGTTAAAATTGTCGCAGATCAAAACGTTTGGAATATGCACATGTTCACTTAGTAGAGATGATGTTTGAAAGGTTTCATCAAAATCGGTTCATTAATGTAGGAGGAGTTGCGCACACAAGAATTTGTTCGAACGGAAAGACATAATAAATCTGAGTCAAAAGGAGATAACCTGGTTAAAATTGTCGCAGATCAAAAATCTTGGAATATGCGCATGTTCACTTAGTAGTGATGATGTCTGAAAAGTTTTGTCCAAATTGATTGATAAATGTAGGAGGAGTTGCGCACACAAGAATTTCATGTCCGGAAAGACGTACGGACGGACGTACGGACGGACGGGACGGACGTACGGACGTACAGGGCGATTCCTATATAGCCCCCACTTCTTCGAAGCGGGGGTATAATAATCCATGTATTCTACAGTATGTTACAGTAATAGAATATAAGAAACTACCTATATATGAGAACGTTGATAATGTAAACAACGTCAATGTAAACAAGACATCAGGCACACAAAAAGGCCTAAAATCGGAACAAACTGAAATGCTATCAAATGCAAAGCTAGATCTTCATACGAAGAAAAAACAATACAATGGATAGAAGATGCAAGACTAAATGGCTTAATGCCCCTAGGGTGAGGACATAACCCTGGGGAAGAAACAGAATAATATTCTGTAAAAAAAAGTTAAACTCCCAAGAAATTTAATAAAAAATTTCAATAAAAATAGCCAAAAAAGCTTAAGAGTTTAACAGGAAGGGTTCATGGAAGGATAGGGAAGGAATACTTAACACAGAGTGGAATAATCATTTTTAAAAATGATGACGTCAGGCATATGTCCCGAAATTGGGAAACGTAAAATAATTTTATAAATATTAAAAAGTTACAGCCCTGAACGTCCAAAACCACCTTTGAACACTTCCTTCACCCAATAACAGCCTTGCATCCACCAATTCTTGCATTGATTTGTGTCTGGCATCCTCAAAAAAGGAGATTTTAAAGCACAGATGTCACTTCATTGTTGATGACTTTTAGGGCAAAACAAAGAAAGATGCTGGTGCCAATTCTGGTCACTTCCTGGTGTCTGCGCATGCGCAGACAGTAAATGTATGGAGAGCCAGATAGAACTTTTTTTAATTTTCGGTTTTGCAAGCAAATTTTGGGGATTGGGGGTTCAAAATTTGTGTTTGACCCTTAACTTTGAGTTAAGCACCAGCTGGTCTGGGCTGGCCTCTAAAAATTGCACGAACGGCCGTTTCATTCGAGCTCCGTTCGAGCAAAGTTCCCTTCAGTTAACCTTTTTCCCGTTTGTGCAAAAATTGGCATTCAAATGACTGAGAACCGCGACCGAAGTGAGAGTTAAATAACCCGGGTGAGGGAAACTATAATAGCTCCAAACGTAAATGAAAGGAAACACTAAAAATCATAGAAATCGGATATAAAAAGACTGCTAAAAATAACATTCCATATCGTTTCTCTGAAACAGGAAGTAACGCTTTGCCGGTGTTAGTAAGATAATGCACAGCTTTGAAAATGCACAGATGGTAGGCTGAAATCAGATACAGGCACTGTAAAATTTACTATGAATCGGGGGAAAGGGGCCTACCAACCGTTTGTGAACAGTTGTGGTTGACAGCAATGCATTCTTTGACTTTGACTCGGACTGCGGAGCTAATTTATGCAGAGCTAATAAATTAACTCCCTTGATGCACAACATGAATACTCAATGATGATTGGTAAATGAGCACCGATGTTTAGGAAAGCACTTAAACATTTTCCAAACAACATGAGTGATAACCAGTGGATTCGCACTGAATCAATTCACACTGCAAAGTCCACTGCCAAATATTCGGCCTTATAGTTACTTAATAAAAATAAGCAACAGTTCACACAGAAGTAATTTCCCAAATTGAGTGAATTTGTGGGGGAGAAAGTGATTCGGCAATGCCGATTGCCGTAGCATTTTGTGACTGGTCAAATGACGTGACTGTGCGGGTGGGAACGGGTCAACTCGCCCTCGGGTCATGTCGCCCTCGGGTCAAGTCGCCCCGGGTCAACTCGTCCCAGGTCAACTCGTCCTGGGTCAAGTCGCCCCCAGTTAAAAAAAACGTAACTCTAGGTATATCAGCAATTTTTTTTTATTTTAATACTATCTATTATTTGCAACAATATTATGAAGTCCTGTCTTTGTGATTCATTTGTTTGCTGTTTTATATCTGGATTTACCAGGGGCAGGGGTTTACATCTGAATTCAACCTATCTCGATCTTACCTTCACATGCACTGGATGTGTCATTCTTTTATCAACGTGACGGTGAGTGGATAACAAATAGGGTTCACACAAATCTTTTTTTAATAATTATGGTACAGCTACTATAGGACTGAAACTAAGTCTCAATAAAGTACCGGCTTGAGAGTAAAAACAAAAGCAGCTTGACATAATTTTATCTTTTCATAAATACATACATCGAAAGTATCAACATTACAACAAAGTACAACTGTACCCAAAACAAAATATACAAATAAATACAATCATTATCAGGCAGTCATCAAACTTCCCTGTTCAGTCTATCAATAATTCAATATGTATCGACACTGACAGCTTTGTTAAACACCTTGTCTGAAAAAATGAAAATGGGTTAAGCAAACATTTCCGGTTAAGCAAATTTTTTTGGCTTAACCCTTTTTCCGGTTAAGCAAATTTTCAATTTTTAAAGGCCTGCTGGGCCATTGGTTTACAGTGTAAAAATATGTACCAGTTTTCGAACTCATTCAAAACATTAAAAAAATCTCATATACCAAATATTGATGGAATCCATTGATATTTGTTCAAGTTATCATGCTAACGAGCTTAAAACAGTCAAAAATTAACTAATTAAGGACCATAACTCTCCTCAGTATGGCCAAACCACACCGGTTTTTGAACTAAATCAAAAAGGTCAAGAAAGTCTCACATACCAAATATTAACCAAATCCATTAATATTTCTTCAAGTTTTAAGTTATTGTGTTAACGAGAAAGGTGATGCCTGGCCACCCATATAATCGTCTACACATTGTCTGAACCTTCATCAAACTATAGGTTGAGTTTTTGAAAAAACTCTACCAAAAATTATAAAATTTTAAAGGCAATTACAGTGAATAGCACAGGCCAGCTATAGCTGTTATGTAAGGTAAATGGGTTGATAACACTTACTCAGTCTGGAGCTGCCATAGAAAATACCAGCTATAAGGGCAACCCATCTGCCAGTCTGAAACAAAATACATAGACAAATGTTAACTCTTAGTCTTAACAAACATAGGAAATACCTACCAGAAACAAGAGCTCACGTACCGCTGAAGCAATACAATGTCCCCTACCGGACTAATGAGCATTAATAATTATACAAATGTTATAACCTAGATGTGATCAGCATGAATTCCACTGAAGCGTTTCCAAAAAAAAAGTCCGGAAAGTTAAAAAATTTATAGTAATTTATATATTTTTTATACTTACCAATGACCCAGACTTAGCTGGTGCTAACTCTAACAAAACCAGGGCCAAACACAAATTTTGCCCCCCAATCCCCAAAATTTGCATCCAAAACAAAAAGAAATCATGTCCTAAAGGACCTCCATACTACGCCTCTACTGCGCATGCGCAGTGACGCAGTCGTCCCGAAATTGGCGCCAATTATCATTCTTACTGGCAGTGCCTGGTCAGCGCTATGTACTCAGCGGGGAGGCAAGAGTTCCCAACTCCAGGGAGGGCCATCCCCGTCTGGGTCATTGGTAAGTATAAAAAATATATAAATTACTATAAATTTTTTAACATTTTTATACTGTACCAATGACCCAGACTTAGCTGAATAGTAAACAGGCTGGAGGGCCTAGGACATAGAGGAAAATCCAATAAGCTCAACTATATAGTAAAGAGGTAACCCCTTAAGGAGAAAAGGAGTATTAGGCTTTACATGTATCTTTCTTATTTAATATTAAATTAGAAAGATACACTACCCTTAATAATTGAGCACAATAACATTCATGTTCTCTATTAACATCCAGTATAACCCTTATACTAATTATTTTTAAAGCAAGCCAATAAATAAAGTAGTCCAGAGAATTGAGACTCTTTATAATCATTTAAAAGTGTCCGAGTATTGTATATTAAAGCCTGTTTGACACTTGACATATACAAATGCTTCACACCGAGCTACACTTTAAAAATAAGACATGAATGAATTTAAACATTAATATTACACTTTAAAACCATCCCGGAAGCGACTCAGAAATACTGACTTGGAGGAGGCATTCCCTTGCTTTTCACTATAAAGCAGGTGACCTAAGGGAACACCCGCCCCCCCCCCCCCCCCTTCCCCTGGGTCAAATAGCCCAGAGCGAAGAGGGCAGCCGGACGGAGTCACTGCCGGAACAGAAAGCCTGCATAACTATAGTTGCAACTGTTTAGTGGACGACATTCTGAGCAACAGATAACGGACCTAAACAATGCAGGTCTCCAGAAATGGACTCAATATTTCTGAGATAAAAATTCGTAAATGTGGATGGCTGAGACCAATAAGCAGCCTTCATTAAATCTGTAATAGCAACACTATTAGCATAAGCCCAGGAAGTAGAAAGAGCTCTTACTTCATGAGCAGAAATCTTAAGCACAGACTGCTGAGAAGAAGATAAATCTTCATAAGCAGTACGGATAGTTAACTGAATCCATCTAGCAATAGAATGGACTGAAATGTCCTTTCTATTAGGCATCAAAGACAGAAAGAAATGTTTCCGTCCCTTTCTGATAAACTGAGATCTCTGTTTATAGATACGTAGTGCTCTAACAGGACAGAGTAAAGGCCTACGCCCATCTGAAGACGGAAGAGCCTTAATAACAATAGGTTCCGGATATTTATTAGGAGCCTGATTCTTAGCTAAAAAACCCACATTAGTAGTGAAGGTGATAGTGTTCCCAACACTACGATAATGAGAATCATCCACCGATAGTGCATGAAGCTCACTGACTCTTCTGGCAGAAGAGAAAGCTAAGAGAAAAGCTGTCTTATAAGATAAGAATTTGAAATCTACTGTCCCAAGAGGTTCAAATGGCTTTTCCTTCAATTTAAGGAGAACCCAAGCTAAATTCCACTTAGGAATTAATCTAAGAGTTCTGGGTCTATTTATCGAAAAGTTTCTAACCAACTTCGATAAAGAGACATTAGATCCAATTTGTAAACTATCATGATGTGCATAGGTATCAGATAACATAGATCTATAACCCTTTATAGTAACAGGCTGCAGTTTGATTTCGTCAAACAAGTATACTAGAAAGTTTGCAATGTCTGGTATAGAGGGATCAAATATATCTACAGAATGATCCCTACACCAACGACGAAAAACCTTCCACTTAGCCGCATAGTTTAGCGAAGAGGAGGTCCTCCTACAGTTAGAAATCGCGCCACTACTCGTCCTGTAAAGTGCTTGCCATGCAAGAAGGACCGCACAACGGAAAAACGTGAAGGTTGAGACCTTGCGGGTTGTGATGGAGTTGGCGCGATCTCCCCTGCGAAAGAAGATCCTCTCATGGAGGAAGCTTCCGCGGTAGGTCCCACAACAGACACCTGAGTAGATTTATCCACGGTCTCTGTGGCGACAGAGATGCTACCAACAGAATCTTGCATTGAGATTGTTTTATCTTTAGCAATACTTGTTGAATTAACGGCGCTGGAGGATACGCATATCCTATCATTCCGTCCCAAGGGATCGACAGAGCGTCTACTGCAAATGCTCTTGGATCCGGACACGGAGACACATACGTCTGCAACTGATTGTTGAGATGTGTTGCAAATAAGTCTATCATTGGCCGTTCCCATTGGTAGCAAATCTGATTGAATACTTGTTTGTTGAGAGTCCACTCCGACGGCAACAAGCGACCCTTTCGTGAAAGGGAGTCTGCTAGCACATTCAGACGACCCGGTATGTGACGGACCGAAAGAAGAACGTGATGTTCTAACGCAAACAGAAGGATTCTTTCCGTTAGATTGAACAACGGAATTGAATGAGTGCCTCCCTGATTCCGTATATACGCCACTACTGTCGTATTGTCGGATAGGATTTGGACATGAGCATCGTGAATAATGTCCATCCAGTGACGTAACGCAAGCCAAATTGACATCATTTCCTTGATGTTTATGTGCTTGCACAGGAATTGCGGATCCCAAAGACCCTGGCATCTCGAATCCGTTGGGATTAATGATGCACCCCAACCTGTTTGACTGGCATCCGTCATAACGGTAAAACTCGGATCCGGCAACTGCAGCGGAATTACTTGAGTTAACCACTGAATGTTTGCCCAAGTCTGAATCTCTTGTTTCACTTGATCTGACAAGAGAACGTCTACATCGAGCGAATGAATTTTCACACTCCAATTCTGAGCCAGGAAAATTTGAAGAGGACGTGTGCGTACCATCGGAATGAGATCCGCGGCGGCTCCGCACAGACCTATCAGTCTCATAAATTCTCTCGCCGTGACTTTGTCTGCGTGCAGACAATAGCGAGCGTAACAACTGACTAATTTCGCTCTGGTTAACGGCAGATGAACGAGATTGTTGTGCGTCTCGAAGCTCATTCCCAGATGAGTGAATGACTTGGACGGCACCAGATCCGACTTCTCCTCGTTTACTATAAAACCGAGACGTCGGAGCAATAGAAGAAGATTCTGAACATCGTTCTGAAGCGTTAACTCGTTGCCGTACCTCTGAAGAATGTCGTCCAGTTAGGCCGACGTTACCGCAGACGAATGAGCTCGGAAGTAGATCATTACCGAGTTCATTACCCGAGTGAAAGCCCAGGGTGCTAGATTCAATCCGAAGCACATCGCCCGGAATTGATACACCACTCCCAGGACTGCAAAGCGTAGATACTTTCGGAATGTCGGATGTACCATGACGTGAAAGTACGCATCTTTGAGATCTATGCTCGTTGCATAATCATTCACCCGAATACTCGCTCTGACCGATCGAATCGTCTCCATATAAAACTTTGGAGCGTCGATCAGCTTGTTTATCCAGCTCAAATCTATGACTGGACGGAACGAGCCGTCTGGTTTCGGAACCAGAACCGGAATCCCAGAGATTCCTGGTTTTCTACGACCTCTACCGCGTTCTTCATTAAAAGAGACTGCACCTCTGATAACAGAGCGTCTCTTTTCTGTGGATTTGACGGAAGATGAGTCCACTTTGGACTTCGAGTTAATGGAGGCTTTCATTTGAAGGATATCTTTAGACCTTCCGAAGTCACTCCTCTCACCCAAGGGTCGTCCGTAATCGACGCCCACTCTTGTGAAAAACTCGACAACCTTCCGCCAACCGGAACGCGATAGAGGTTTAAGCCATCACCTCCTGGACCTGCGAGGCCTGCGGTAGGAGAAACCACGTCTTCCACGACCCGCACCTCGCCTCGTCGACCTCGGGGCGTCCGACCGATTGTCCCGGCCTGAAGGACGTCCCGAACGAGAGTCGCTATCCTGACGGTCTCTCGAATAAGACCAAGAGGACGCACCGGAACCTCTATAGGAACCTCTCTTGGGCGCATTAGACCCAGAAGTGCCTGTCTTATTCGTGTCTGCTGTATCCGACTTTTTAGGAGCCGATCTGAACAACAGAGAATCATTAGCTTTCTTTTTAATTTTATCATAAATAGCGGAAAGCTTGCCGTCAAAGAGAAGTTCTCCTGAGACCGAAGCGACTCTAAGAGAGTTCTTCACCTTAGAATCCACTAGTGTGGATGTAGCTAGGGCTGCGTCACGTCTAACCAACTCCAGATTTGCCACTGAAAGGGCGGAGTTACACGTGGAATAAGCTACTGCCCTTGAAAGAAGTCTTAAAGAGGATTGTATATCCTGAAACTCTTCCCCTTGAAGGCGCAGTGATAACGCCTTAGTAAGGTGATCTGCGTAAGATAAGGCATCTAAATTGGCTCTGTTAGACGCAATAGCTGTTTCCAACACCGCGGTTGGAATAGAACCTGATGACGGTAATGATAGCTCTAAGTCTTCCGCCTCGTCGTCCATACGCAGAGGAACTCTCGGTATACCCTGTCCTGCTGTATCGAATTTATTCCTTGCATTAATGAAAGGCAGGTTGAGAGTATTAGCGGACAAGAAACCTGCTTTCCCCGTCCTGGAAGCAAGTTTAAATATAGCGTCGTTCAATAATTCAAATGTTCTAGCAACATTATTGGACTGCGACGGAAACTCGGGAGCGATGTCCCTGAACCGCTCAAAAAATTCAGAGTCCAATGACGCTATAATTCTCTTGTCCGGAAGCGCAGCAGTCTGGCCCGACGGAACAACTTGAGGGAGAAAGTGCCGGATGAAGTCCACGGCAGCTTTATGTTGTTCCGAAAGGGATAGCTCCAAGTCATCCGTATCCCTTTCACCATCCGGTCGGACCTCACGATGTTCCCGGTCGTCCGCCCCCGATGCTTCGGCGGAGCGTACGGACCCAGCGCCGTCGGATAATTCTCGATCCGACACCGTTTCTGTCGGCTGCTAGGATGCTGCGATAAGCTGTGCTATCTGCACAAGAATGTCCGGCGTCGAGACCTGCGGAGGCGCAGTCTTTCGCTGCTTCGTCGAGGGCAGCTCCGCATCAGATGGCTCCCACATACTTTTCCTATGCGAACGTCTGGAGTCCATCGGTCTCGAATCCCTGGCTGCCGGATGGTGTGACCTGGTCGCCGAAGAATCCTTCATCGGCGAAGCTGGTAATATATCGGCGGTCACGCAGCCAAGGTGCGGTCGTGTGCGCTGACGAGAAGAGGAAGCCTTAACAGTCTCTGCGGACTGCTTATACAACGGAGCGACCCGATGTTGTTGTACGAGAGAGGGACCTCTCTCGCTCGCGGCCCGGCTGGACCTGGACGAGCTAGGAACCGGACTAAAAGGCTTCCTCCATTCTCGCTTACTATCCGCCGTCACTGGGTGTGCATCTATTATGTTTATAGTGCTCGCATCACCCAAAATTTCCTCTTGGACCGCATCGGACGAACCCGGCTGCCGAACCATTCGGTGAATGGACGCTACACAGGGCGAGCTAGCGGACGACATTTGTCTAATCTCCACGAGCACTTTTGCCGCTAGCTCTGAATTCATTTGTGACGACGGACGCACACTTGAAGAAGATAACATGGAAACATCACCCTGTTCTGGTTCCTCTGAAATAGAAACTGAGAGAGTAGAGTGACCTTGTGGAGAAAGAGACGGCATCGCTCCTTCTCCAGAAACAACATATCGTGACACACGTTTCCAATGTTTCTCATCCCAATGTTCACATATAGGACAGGGATTAATGCGAGAACACTGACTACAATTAATACAATGATCATGAAAGTCAGAGGAAGATTTCTTCCTATTACAATTTGAACAACGTCCCTTCATTGTGAAAGAACAACAATAAGTCCTAGTTACTCGCAAAAACCCCTGACACAAAGATACATAATAACATGATCCATTAATAAATGAAAAAAACAATTGCAAATCAAAATAATTTTGAAAAAATATTTTTTCAGAGAAGCCCAAGTTGCTGAAAAGTAACGTTGAGCTCCGATGGATCCGATGGCAAAGTGTGGTCAAAAATTTTAAATTTATATAAAATAATTAATGAGACACTTTCGGATAATATAAATGTATCTTATAATGAGATAAACTACCACAAAGGCAAACAGCCCCCCTCAAAAAAGGCTGTTGCCAATGAAAACAAACAGTGTAAACACACTAGAAAACATGACTCCAGGCACTGAAAAAACTGGCCCGGAATCAGTCATCAATTACACTCTATCTGATGCAAAACAGAGACTCCCAGGGGAGAATCTGTAGAACATCAGATGGAAGATGCAGAACACAAACGTTATACACCCATGGGTGAAAACGTAACTATGGGGAAAATAACAGAAAACATTCTGTAACCAAGCAACTCTCCCAGGAAATTTTAGAAATGAAATTTCTCAAAAATATGCCAAAAGCATGGGAGAATTGCCAGGGGGAACTTTAGAAGGCTAGGGGAGAGGAAACACTGAATAAGCAGTGCAACAATTAGCAAGAATGACAACAAGAAAATAGGCAACTTAACATAATTTCATCAAAAAATTTTAAGTACAGCCCTGATTATTTTTTGCCACTTCTTTTTCCTCTCCTCCTTCTATCCTCCTTAGAATCACATTTTCTCCAAAAATTACGTGTCTGGCATCCTTTAAACTGAGATTTACAAGCACAAAGATCAGTGAGATGTTGACTGATGAAGGGCCAAACAGAGAATGATAATTGGCGCCAATTTCGGGACGACTGCGTCACTGCGCATGCGCAGTAGAGGCGTAGTATGGAGGTCCTTTAGGACATGATTTCTTTTTGTTTTGGATGCAAATTTTGGGGATTGGGGGGCAAAATTTGTGTTTGGCCCTGGTTTTGTTAGAGTTAGCACCAGCTAAGTCTGGGTCATTGGTACAGTATAAAAATACTGATATTTTGGCGCTTTTCCATATTTCCAAGAGCCAACTCACAGAAGAATAATGCAATCAGTATGAAACTCAAACTTGATCTGTAAGTCATCGTTCTATAGCAGGTTACCAAGAATGAAATCATTCCAAAAAAAGTCTGAAAAACTAAAGTGTGACTGACAGACTAACAGACTGACAGATGGACAGAGTGCAAACCTACAGTCCCCTCCGGTAGGGGGCTAATTACTTGCCAAACAGAGGCATTGCTAAGGGAGGGAAGGCAGGAGGTGTGTGACCTCCCCACCTCCCAATAATTTTTCCAGTCAAGACATTTTCATCTGAATTGGATTCTTAGATATTGATTCACTCTTACTTGGCATCATGCACTTTCTTATAAGACTAGATTGACATGGAGACTCACAATGTACAGTACAGATGCCGTGGACTGGTCACTTTCCACGGGTGGACAATATTTCCAGATGCAATAATATTATATTCCAAAGAATAATTACAGGAACAATCATCAAAAATTTAATCCATGGTGCCACCCGGTGCTTCATTAATTAAAATTTTGCTGCTGATGATTTTTGTTGCCTGGTACAGTAAAACCTGTCTTGAGAGACCACTGTCTTGAGAGACCACCTGTCTTGAGAGACCACATCTGCCAGGCACCGATTGGTTTTACTCTATAATGGACCTGTCTTGAGAGACCACCTGTCTTGAGAGACCACTGTAACCTGGTACCAACTTGTATTTTTATGCCATAATTGACCTGTCTTGAGAGACCGCCCCTTTGAAGACTGAAACCAGGACTATAACTTCTTACCTTTTCTGGAACTGGAAAATCCATTGTGTTATACTAACACAATTAAAAGTATTAAAAGCTCTTAATTGGGTTTCAATTGCTAACTCATTAAAGATTGAGATGTTTTTATAAGACCCCTGTGAAAAGATTAGGATTATTGCTGAATAAACAATTTCATACATACCTGAAATGTGACAGACAGGAATAAAAATAAATTTGTGTTGAAAATCTTTTTGTAACAAATTGCAATGGACTGTTATAAAAATTATAAAAATAAATTAGTGTTGAAAATCTTCAATGAAGATTTTCAACACTAATATATTTTTATAATTTTTATAACAGTCCATTTCAATTTGTTACAAAAACTTCATAAAAAAGAACAACTACAAAGGAATTACAAAAATCCATTCTTCTCTATTTCTGAATTTTGTGGTTGGTTATTCACTGACTTGAGAAAACCTGAAACGTGTTATGAGAGACCACCTGTCTTGAGAGACCACTTTTGTGTGGCCCAAAGGGCGGTCTCTCAAGACAGGTTTTACTGTAAATGCATGCATGGACATTACTGCCCACACGTGGCTTACAATCAGTTCATGGCGACTGTACTGTAAGTTACACACAAAGTTGGTCATACAAATGGAGTTCTGCAGCAGCCAGATCCTGGTGTTTGAACGACTAATATTCCAACTACATTATCAAGGCACGCCTTGATGACATATTTGGAACATTTGATCTGCCAGGACATGAGGCATCTCGCAAACGCCCAAATTGGTTATCTTTCACAAGGCCCCTCTAGGCAAAAAAAACGGGTCAATATTTACAGAAAAGTTAAAAAATGTATAGTAATTTATATATTTTTTATACTTACCAATGGCCCAGACATAGCTGGTGCTAATTCTCAAAATCTAGGGCCAAACACAAATTTTGCCCCCCAAAAAAGAAAAAAATCATGTCCTAAATGCTCCTCCATACTTTTCCTCCACTGCGCATGCGCAGTGTCAAGGAGGTCTCGAAATTGGTGCCAATTATCATTCTTACAAGCAGTGCCTGGCCAGCGCTATGTACTCAGCGGGGAGGTATGAGTTCCCAACTCCTGGGAGGGCCATCCCCGTCTAGGTCATTGGTAAGTATAAAAAATATATAAATTACTATAAATTTTTTAACATTTTTATACTGTACCAATGACCCAGACATAGCTGAATAGTAAAAAGGCTGGAGGGCCTAGGACATAGAGGAAAATCCAATAAGCTCAACTATATATAATAGAGTTATCCCCTCGGGGAGAAAAGGAGTATTAGGCTTTACATGTATCTTTCTTATTTATGATAAATTAGAAAGACACAACACCCTCCATAATTGAGCATAATAACATTCATGTTCTCTATTAACATCCAGTATAACCCCTTATACTAATTATTTTTAAAGTAAGCCAATAAATAAAGTCAGTCCAGAGAATTGAGACTCTTTATACTCTTTAAAAGTGTCCGAGGATTGTACATTAATGCCCGTTTGACACGTGACATATACAAATGCTTGACACCGAGCTACACTTTAAAAATATTACATGAATGAATTTAAACATTAGCTTTACACTTTAAAACCATCCCGGTAACGACTCAGAATTACTGACTCCGGAGGAGGTATTCCCTTGCTTTTCACTATAAAGCAGGTGACCTAAGGGAACACCCTCCCCCACCCCCTTCCCCTTGCCCTGGGTCAAATACCCCAGAGCGAAGAGGGCAGCAGGACAGAGTCACTGCCGGAACAGAAAGCCTGCATAACTATAGTTGCAACTGTTTAGTGGACGACATTCTGAGCAACAGATAACGGACCTAAACAATGTAGGTCTCCAGAAATGGACTCAATATTTCTGAGATAAAAATTTGTGAATGTGGATGGCTGAGACCAATATGCAGCCTTCATTAAATCTGTAATACCAACACTATTTGCGTAAGCCCAAGATGTAGAAAGAGCTCTTACTTCATGAGCCGAAATCTTAAGCACAGACTGCTGAGTTGAAGATAGATTATCATAAGCAGTACGGATAGTTAATTGAATCCATCTAGCAATAGAATGGACTGTAATGTCCTTTCTATTAGGCATCAGAGACAGAAAGAAGCGTTTTCGTCCCTTTCTAATAAACTGAGATCTTCGTTTATAAATACGTAAAGCTCTAACCGGACAGAATAAAGGCCTATGCCCGTCTCAAGACGGAAGGGCCTTAATAACAATAGGTTCTGGATATTTATTAGGAGCCTGATTCTTAGCCAAAAATCCAACATTAGTAGTAAAGGTAATAGTGTTCCTGACACTACGATATTGAGAATCATCCACAGATAGTGCATGAAGCTCACTAACTCTTCTAGCTGAAGAGAAAGTTAAGAGAAATGCTGTCTTATAAGATAAGAATTTGAAGTCCACTGTCTCAAGAGGCTCAAATGGCTTTTCTTTTAGTTTAAGAACAACCCAAGCTAAATTCCATTTAGGAATTAATCTAAGGGTTGTAGGTCTATTTATCGAGAAGTTTCTAACTAATTTAGATAAAGAGACATTAGATCCAATTTGTAAACTATCATGGTGTGCATAGGTATCAGATAACATAGACCTATAACCTTTAATAGTAACAGGCTGCAGTTTGATCTCATCAAACAAGTATACTAGAAAGTTTGCAATGTCTGGAATGGAGGGATCAAAAATATCAACAGAATGATCCCTACACCAACGACAAAAGACCTTCCACTTAGCCGCATAGTTTAGTGAAGAGGAGGTCCTCTTACAGCTAGAAATTGCGTTCATTGCTCGTCCTGTAAAATGCTTGCCGTGCATGAAGGACTGCACAACGGAAATACGTGAAGGTTGAGACCTTGCGGGTTGTGATGTAGTTGACGCGATTTCCCCTGCGAAAGATCCTCTTGTGGAGGAAGCTTTCGCGGTAAGTCCCACAGCAGACACCTGAATAGATTTATCCACGGTCTCTGTGGAGACAGAGATGCTACCAACAGAATTTTGCATTGAGATTGTTTTATCTTTAGCAATATCTGCTGAATCAACGGCGCTGGAGGATACGCATATCCTATCATTCCGTCCCACGAGATTGATAGAGCGTCTACTGCATATGCTTGGGGATCCGGACATGGAGACACATACGTCTGCAACTGGTTGTTGAGTTGTGTCGCAAATAAGTCTATCATTGGCCGCTCCCATTGGTAGCAAATCTGATTGAATACCTGTTTGTTGACAGTCCATTCTGACGGAAACAAGCGACCCTTCCTTGAAAGGGAGTTTGCTAATACATTCAGACGACCCGGAATATGACGGACCGAAAGTAGAACTTGGTGTTCTAGAACAAACAGAAGGATTCTTTCCGTTAAATTGAATAACGGAACGGAATGAGTGCCTCCCTGGTTCCGAATATACGCTACTACTGTCGTATTGTCAGACAGGATTTGGACATGTGCTTTCTGAATAATGTTCATCCAATGACGTAGTGCAAGCCAAATTGACATCATTTCCTTGATGTTTATGTGCTTGCCTAGAAACTGCGGATCCCAAAGACCCTTGCACTTCGAATCCGTTGGGATCAATGTTGCACCCCAACCTGTTTGACTGGCATCCGTCATAATAGTAAAACTCGGATCCGGCAACTGCAGTGGAACTCCCTGAGTCAACCATTGAATGTTTGCCCAAGTCTGAATCTCTTGTTTCACTTGATTTGACAAGAGAACGTCTATATTGAGCGAATGAATCTTTACACTCCAATTCTGAGTCAAGAAAATTTGGAGAGGACGAGTGCGTAACCGCCCCATCGGAATGAGATCCGCAGCGGCTCCGCACAGACCTATCAGTCTCATGAACTCTCTCGCTGTGACTTTGTCTGAGTGAAGACAATAGCGAGCGTAACGATTGATTAATTTCGCTCTGGTTAACGGCAGACGAACGAGATTGTTGTGCGTCTCGAAGCTCATTCCCAGATGAGTGAATGACTTGGACGGCACCAGATCCGACTTCTCCTGGTTTATTATAAAACCGAGACGTCGGAGTAATAGAAGCAGATTCTGCACATCGTTCTGAAGCGTTAACTCGTTGCCGTACCTCTGAAGAATGTCGTCCAGGTAGGCCGACGTTAACGCAGACGAATGAGCTCGGAAATGTATCATTACCGAGTTCATTATTCGAGTGAAAGCCCAGGGCGCTAGGTTCAAACCGAAGCACATCGCTCGGAACTGATATACAACTCCTAGGACTGCGAAGCGTAGATACTTTCTGAATGTCGGATGTACCATGACGTGAAAGTACGCATCCTTGAGATCTATGCTTGTAGCATAGTCGTTCATCCGAATACTCGCTCTGACTGATCGAATTGTCTCCATATAGAACTTCGGAGCGACGATCAGTTTGTTTATCCAGCTCAGATCTATGACTGGACGGAACGAGCCGTCTGGTTTCGGAACCAGAAACAGATGGCTGTAGAAACCCGGTGATTCCTGGTCTTCTACGACCTCTACCGCATTCTTCGTCAGAAGAGACTGTACTTCTGATAAAAGAGCGTCTCTTTTCTGCGGACTTGACGGAAGCTGAGTCCATTTTGGACTTCTTAATGGAGGCTTTCGTTTGAAGGATATTCTTAGTCCTTCCAAAATTACCCCTCGAACCCAGGGGTCGTCCGTAATTGACGCCCACATCGTTTATAAAACTCGATAATCTTCCGCCTACCGGAACACGATAGAGGTTCAAACCATCACCTCCTGGACCTGCGGGGCTTGCGGAAGGAGAAACTACGTCCTCCACAGCCCACACCTCGCCCCGTCGACCTAGGGATGTCTGACCGGTTATCTTGGCCAGAATAACGTCCCGCACGTGAGTCGCTGCCTTGACGGTCTCTAGAATAAGACCTAGAGGTTGTATAAGAACCTCTATAGGAACTTCTCTTGGGCGTACTTGTCCCAGAAGTGCCTGTCTTACTCTTTTCTGCTGTATCCGACTTTTTGGAAGCGGATTTGAATAGCAGAGAATCCGAAGCTTTCTTAGTTATCTTATCATAGATCGCTGAAAGCTTGCCGTCGAAGAGAAGCTCTCTGGAGACCGAGGCGACTCTGAGAGTTTTTCACCTTACCATCCACGCGCGTGGATGTAGCTAGGTCTGCGTCACATCTAACCAACTCCAGGTTTGCCACTGAAAGGGCCGAGTTATACGTGGAATAAGCTACTGCCCTTGAAAGAAGTCTTAATGAGGACTGTATATCCTGGAATTCTTTCCCTTGAAGACATAATGATAATGCCTTAGTAAGGTGATCTGCGTATGATAAAGCGTCTAAGTTAAGTCTGTTAGACATTATTGTCATTTCCAACGTCGTGGTTGGAATTGACGTAGACGACGGTATAGACAATTCTAGTTCTTCAGCCTGGTCGTCTAGACGCAGAGGAACTCTCGGTATGCCCTGTCCTGACATTTCGAATTTATTCCTTGAATTGATGAACGGCAGATTTAGAGCATTTGTGGACAAGAAACCAGACTTGCCTGTTTTGGTAGCAAGCTTATATATAGCGTCATTCAATAATTCGAATGTTCTTGTGACATTATTGGACTGTGTCGGAAACTCAGGGACGATGTCCCTGAACTGATCAAAAAATTCTGTGTCCAATGCTGCTATCAGTCTGTTATCCGGCATCGCAGCATTCTGGTCCGATGGAACAACCTCTGGAAGATAATGCCAGATAAAATCTACGGCAGCTTTATGTTGTTCCGAAAGGGAAAGCTCCAAATCCTCCGAATCCCTTTCGCCATCCTGTCGGACCCTATGAAGTTCTCGGTCATCCGTACCTGATGCTTCAGCAGAGCGTACCGACCCAGGTAATTCCTGATCCGACAGAGATTCTGTCGTTTGCTGGGATGCTGCGATAAGTTGTGCCATTTGGGATAGCACGTCCGTCACTGAGGCCTGTGGAGTAGCGGTCTTATGTTGCTTTGCCGCTGGAAGCTCCGTGTACGTTGACTCCTGCATACTTCTTTTATGCGAACGTCCAGAGTCTACAGGCCTCGTGTCCCTGGCTACCGGATAGCGTGACCTGGTCGCCGTGAAATCCCTGATCGGCGAAGCTGGCTGGGTATCCGTGGTCACGTAGCCAAGGTGCGGTCGTGTGCGCTGCCGTGAGGATGAGGAAGCCTTATCGACAGTCTCTCCGGACTGTCTATATAACGGAGCGTCCCGAGCGACGGATGTATGCTCCGAATGCGAAACGTTTTGTACCACAACATCTGGTCCCAGATGTTGTTGTACGAGAGAGGGACCTCTCTCGCTCACAGCCCGATTGGACCTGGACGATTTAGGAACTGGACTAATAGGCTTCCTCCGTTCTCTCCTCTGATCCGTCGTCACTGGGTGTGCACTTTGTCTTATTATAGTGCTCGCATCACCCAAATCTCCTTCCTGGACCGCAACGGACGAACCCGGCTGCTGAGCCATTCGATGAATGGTCACTACACCGGGCGAGCTAGCGGACGCCAATGCCGTCGATCCTACTAGGGACCTCTTAGGCAATTGTCGTATTTCCATGAGCACTTTTGCCGCTAGCTCTTCATTTAACTGTGACAACGGAGGCACACTTTTGGAAGACATCACGGAAACAATCACCCTGTTCTTGTTCCTCTGAAATAGAGATTGATAAACTAGAGTGACCCTGCGGAGAAAGGACCGGCATGGCTTTTTCCCCGCTAACAACATACCGTGACACACGTTTCCAATGTTTGTCATCCCAATTGATACATACTGAACAGGAGTTAGTGTGAGTACACTGACTACAATTAATACAATGATTATGAAAGTCAGAGGAAGATTTCCTCTTATTACAATTTGAACAATATCCTTTCATTGTGAAAAGAACACAAAAAGTCCTAGTACTCGCACCAACCCCTGAAAACAAAGATACATAATAACATGATCCATTAACATAGAAAAAGTAATTGAAATCAAAAAAAAAATTTTGAAAAAATATTTTTTCAGAAAAGCCCAAGTTTCTGAAAGTAACGTTGACAGGGTTCCCCCAGGTTAAAATCTTTGAAATTCAAGGCCATTCCAGGCCTTTTCTCAGCAATTTTCGTGGATTATCAAGGCCCCCATTTATGAAATTCAAGGCTTTTCAAGGCCGAGGCTGGCAAAGTACCCTAAATTATCAGATAACGACTAGAAAACTTTCTCTTATATTTCCCTTTGTTGGTAATTCTAACACTTGACATCATTTCTTGGAAAACTCTTTCTGAAAGCTATCCAAGCAATGATATCACTGATTAGAATTAGTGAGCCTGAGAAAGACATTTTCTTGTGTTTATCCTACAACTGCAGTGTAATTACCAGGTGGCACAATAGCTATGTCTCTTGTACATGTACCGCTATTCTAACTGAATACTTATTGAATGCAAATGAATTGATGTCATCCTTTCTCCCAATGAGTAAACTACATGTTACATGTAAATGACACATTTCGTAACCCACAATGTCTCCGGAAATGTCATTCGAAAAGCAAAATGTAATTCCGTTGTGGGGAAGTGTACCTTCCAACAAGCTTGGATTAAATCAACTGCATACTATAACTGGTTACTGCCTGTTCCAGTTGAACGGTATTCAGCTAAATGCAGTAAGTGTCGAAAAGTTTTTAATGTTTCATACATGGGCGAATCATCCTTATAATCGCACATGTATGTTAACATTTGAGGTGAATAAGACAACTTGAGCCCCAATGGATCCCAAAAAAGCCTGAGTGTGGACAAAATTTTTTAAAATATTTCAAATGAAAGTGTCAATGACACTGTAGCTCAACTTGTCAAGACAAAGACATGTACATGTATAGTATGTGACACAGCAATGACAAACATCTAGGTAATGACCTGATAACAAAGGTACATATAAAGTATTGTAACGGTCTGTATATAAATACTGACCGTTGCCAGTAACAAATGTATAGGTAAAGTATTGTAAAGGTGGGTGACAGTCAGATGCTGAACTAGAAAAAATCTTTGAGTCCCAGAGTGGGTCTGACTGAACCCCAAAATATTTGTTCTCATAGCACAGTGATAACAAAGGCACCCCAAAACACACTCGTTCCTGTCCCAAGGTGAAAACAAAAGTACTCAAGAAGTTTTGTGAAGATCAGTTCATAAATACGAGCTGTATAGAACTTGTGACAAAAAAAACTAATTTCGGTACAAAATGGCCACTGGCAGCCATCTTGAATTTTGGACCGTACCCAGAAACACTCATTCTCATCCCAAGGAGATAACAAAGGTACCCAAGAAGTTTTGTGAAGATCGGTTCATAAATACAGCCTCTACCCTGAGCCGTATTGACATGTGTGCTTACATTGTGTAAGTAGCACTGAATAAATCAAAGTTCATCTAATTTGCATAATTTCTGCACAAAAAAAAACCCCTTACAATATGTGATGTATTCCATGTTACTAAACATTCATACAAAAATTTATTCAAATCAGAACTTTCATACAGAAGTTCTATACAAAAGACTGATTGCACTAATTTTGGTACAAAATGGCTGCTGGTGGCCATCTTGAATTTCGGATCACACCCAAAAACACTCGCTCTCATCGCACGGTGATAACAAAGGTACCCAAGAAGTTTCGTAAAGATTGGTTCATAAATATGGCCTCTAGTCTGAGCTGTATAGAAGATGTGTACAAAAAACTGATTAGACCTAATTTCGGTACAAAATGGCCACTGGCAGCCATCTTGAATTTTAGACCGCACCCAGAAACACTCGTTCTCGTCCCAAGGTGATAACAAAGGTACCCAAGACATTTCGTGAAGATCAGTTCATAAATACAGACTCTAGTCTGAGCCGTATTGACATGTGTACTTACTGTGTGTAAGTCGCACTGAAAAAATCAAAGTTCATCTAATTTGCATAATTTCTGCACGAGAAAAAAACACGTATTATATGTGATGCATCCCATGGTACTAAACATTCACACAAAAAAATTATTCAAATCAGGGCTTTCATATGGAAGTTCTGTGCAAAAATCTGATTGCACCTAATTTTGTACAAAATGGCTGCCATCGGCCATCTTGAATTTCGGACCAGACCCCAAAACACTCGTTCTCGCCCCACGGTGATACCAAAGGTACCCAAGAAGTTTCATAAAGATCGGTTCATAAATACGGCCTCTAGCCCGAGCCGTATTGGCATTTGCACTTACAGTGCTGAAAGTAACCCCAAAAAACATCAAAATTAGTCTAATTTGCACAATTTACGTACCAGAAAAAAACCCGTATTATATGTGATGTATCCCATGGTACTAAACATTCATACAAAAAATTATTCAAATCAGAGCTTTCATATGGAAGTTCTGTACAAAAAACAGATTTCTGCATCGTCGGTACAAAATGGCAGCTGGCAGCCATCTTGAATTTCAGACCGCACCCAAAAACACTCGTTCTCGTCCCACGGTCATAACAAAGGTACCCAAGAAGGATCGTAAAGATCGGTTCATAAATACGGCCTCTAGCCCGAGCCATAGCAGCTTGGCACTTACAGCTCTGAAAGTAACACTAAATAAATCAAAGTCAGTCTAATTTGCATAATTTACGCACGAGAAAAAAACCCGTATTATATGTGATGTATCCCATGGTACTAAACATTTATACAAAACTTTATTCAAATCAGAACTTTCATACAGAAGTTCTGTACAAAAAACTGATTTTTGCATCATCGGTACAAAATGGCCACTGGCAGCCATCTTGAATTTCGGACCACACCTAAAAACACTCGTTCCCGTCCCAGGGTCATAACAAAGGTACACAAGAAGTTTCGTAAAGATCGGTTCATAAATACGACCTCTAGCCCGAGCCATAGCCAATTGTTGACGTACGGACAGACGGACAGACGGCCAGATGGACAGACGGACAGACGGACAGACGGACGGACGGACAGACGGACGACGGACGACGGGCCATGACAATAGCTCAAATTTGACTTCGTCAAAGTTGAGCTAAAAATTAATGCAACACTTACGTATAATAATAATGTATCTTGTTATTATTAAGCTAATACAAAGACAAGAAATCCCTCTCAACAGAAACCATTGTCAATGTAAACAAGAAGTGTATAAACACCAGAAACATGACTCCAGGCACTGATAAACATGGCCCGAAATCAGTTACCAATAACAACACTATCCGATGCAAAACAGAGACTTCCAGGGAAGAAACTGCAGAACATCAGATGGTAGATGCAGAACACAATGCCTAAACACCCATGGGTGAGGACGTACATGTAAACATGGGGAAAAGAACAGAATTCATTCTGTTACCCAGCTAAAACTCCCAAGAAATTTTACTAATAATATTACAGAAAATATAACAAAAGCATGGGAGAATAGCAAGGGGGGACTTAAAGGAAAGGGAGAGACGAAACACTGAACAAGCAGTGTAACTTTATAGCAAGAATGACAACAACAGGCCCATGCCTTGAAATTAGGCAACATAACATAATTTCATAAAAAAAAATTTTAAGTTACAACCCTGATTATTTCCTGCCACCCATTTTTCCTCTCCTCCTTCTAATTCCTCTTTAGATCCACCATTTCTCTAATAATTATGTGTCTGGCATCATTTAAACTGAGATTTACAAGCACAAATATCAGTCAGATGTGAACTGATGAAGGGCCAAACAAAGAATGATAATTGGCGCCAATTTCGAGACCTCCTTGACACTGTGCATGCGCAGTGGAGGAAAAGTATGAAGGACCATTTAGGATATGATTTTTTCGGTTTTAGATGCAAATTTTGGGGATTGGGGGGCAAAATTTGTGTTTGGCCCTAGATTTTGAGAATTAGCACCAGCTATGTCTGGGTCATTGGTACAGTATAAAAATATAATAACCTTTAAGTTTTATTTTCAAAGCATTATCATGTCCCCTCAGCAGATCAAGCTTGCCAAGCCTGTCTCTCCACTGCTTCACACTAATATCTTCATATTAACTAGTAGCAAGCAAAATTACTTTTCAATGGTCATTTGTAATGCAGGTACAGTAGAACCTGTCTTGAGAGACCGCCCTTTGGGCCACACAAAAGTGGTCTCTCAAGACAGGTGGTCTCTCATAACAGGTTTCAGGTTTTCTCAAGTCAGTGAATAACCAACCACAAAATTCAGAAATGGAGAAGAATGGATTTTTGTAATTACTTTCTAGTTTTTTTTTTTTTTATGAAGTTTTTGTACCAAACTGAAACGGACTGTTATAAAAATAAATTAGTGTTGAAAATCTTCATTGAAGATTTTCAACACAAATTTATTTTTATAATCCTATCTGCTACATTTCAGGTATATATGAAATTGTTTATTCAGCAATAATCCTAATCTTTTTCACAGGGGTCTTATAAAAACATCTCAATCTTTAATGAGTTATGTAACTGAATAGCAATTGAAACCCAATTAAGAGCTTTTAATACTTTTAATTGTGTTAGTATAACCACAATGGATTTTCCAAGGGGTCTTCCCGTTTCGCCGATGTGATTCTAATGGGGTAGGTGTCAGTAATCCGCAGATCAAAGAAGTGCCGCGATAATTTGTTAATTTGGATGTTGGGAGATAATTTTTATCAATTTAACCCATGTACCACAGGGAAACTCACAAGTAACGACGAATTGATTGAATGTAATGTAATTTTTTTATTGATTTATCAACGCAATAAACGAGCAAGTATAATATAATAATATGAACATTTAAAGACATAAAGCACATTTTTTAAAAACCCGAATTTCGACTGAATGTAAAGTAATTTTTTTATTGATTTATCAACGCAATAAACGAGCAAGTATAATATAATAATATGAACATTTAAAGACATAAAGCACATTTTTTAAAAACCCGAATTTCGACTGAATGTAATGTAATTTTTTTATTGATTTATCAACGCAATAAACGAGCAAGTATAATATAATAATATGAACATTTAAAGGCATAAAGCATATTTTTTAAAAACCCGAATTTCGACTGACTCTGTCTAAAAATAACAATAAACGAGCAAGTATAATATAATAATATGAACATTTAAAGGCATAAAGCACATTTTTTAAAAACCCGAATTTCGACTGACTCTGTCTAAAAATAACAATAAACGAGCAAGTATAATATAATAATATGAACATTTAAAGGCATAAAGCACATTTTTTAAAAACCCGAATTTCGACTGACTCTGTCTAAAAATGACAGTGCGTCAATCTGACCTTCCCTAAAGAGTCTTTTATAATAAGATAAAGCATTGTCGATGGCACGATACTTTTTTCTTCGTGGGGCCACCTTCCCACCATGTCTCAACTGCAGAATTGTTGATTCTGTGAATGCTTGTTCTTTCTTAATGAAATCAACTAAGAAGAACAAGTTAGGATGGGTTCCAGCAATTGCCTTCTTCAACTTGCTGTGCCATCCTTCTACATGATTTGTGGTGCGAGGGCCGACAGTCTCGTGATGGTTCCACACATTGAGGTTGCTACTCTCAACCCAGTTCGTCGTGACGTAGTCTGTGAACTTGGTAACTCTTGGGTCGACGTCTCTCTCCTCCAACGCTTCTTCCCATGCCTCTAATACAAGAAGCCATACGTCGCTGACCATATGTGGTGGTACAAATGGAAGTCCGATAGCACGTCGAACGACCGCATGAATGTTGTCATCTTGCTTGTAATCGTCTCTGAGGCTGCACTTTTCTGTTGCATACTTGTACACTGCTTGGGCGTAGTGGAAGTGACAGCCTTTGATGGTCGCAGAAGAGAAAACTTGTCGTAAAGCATTTTGTGCAGCAGTTTCGAAATCAGTAAAGATTGTTGCTGGTTGTAGGTGAATGTCTAAAGATGAAGCCTTCTGGCGTATGGTGCTGAAGAATTTTATATAAGTTGACTTGGTTTTATTAGGCAGCAAGCCATAGACTAATGGCAACATCTTATTGTCGACGAAAGCATGGATGGTATACAGCTGATAAAAGAGTTTCGGTGATTTCTCAAATGTCCCATCACAGAAAAACGAAGTCGCTTCGTCGAGGAGGTGTAAGTTTGACGCTGTGCTGAAAATGAGGCAGTTGACGTCGCTTGGATCTGACAGTAAAAACTGATCTCCTGCAGTTGTTTCCATGTAACTATCAGGTAAGCTGATTGCTGAGCGAGTTTTCGGAAGAGCCGGTATGGTTTTCGCACGAGACCTGTATAATGCTGATTTGATGCTATAGAATGTAGGAACTTTAGCAATGATGAGTGGGTCGGTATCCGATCTGAGAGAACCAAGCTCCTCTTGGTAAAGTGCGCTCACTGATTTGCTGTCGTGTCGAACGGTTTTCTTTAAATCTGCTAGGAAAGCATCGGCTACAATCTGCTCCATATCTGGTGGATGATTATGCTGCCCCATCGGCGAACTGATAAAATCGTTTTTCGTGTTGATAGTTGACCGACATCCTAAAGAATCTTTAACGCAGTTCCAATGTATATTTGGTTGATTCTGAGACTTCACACGAAATTTATAACCACCATAAACTAAGTGTCTACCACCTCTCTTATTAGGGATGAAAGAAACATTTACTTGTTCACTTGCCATGATGAATTGAAGGAAATGTTGTTGATGTACAGCATGAAGGGTCATATTATATACTATTGAGATGTTTGAAGTTGTTTAGTTGTTTACAGTTGATCAATGTTAACTGATTGTTAATCACTTTGGGACCATGAACTCAGCCGGTGAAGAAGAGTTAATATCAATCAGTGGGATTAACAACTTGTTCACACCTCCACCGGCGATTAGTTTTGGTTTGTTTATTTAACCTCATCGGCGAAACGGGAATAAACCATTTTCCAATTCCAGAAAAGGTAAGAAGTTTTTGTCATGGTTTCAGTCTTCAAAGGGGCGGTCTCTCAAGACAGGTCCATTATGGCATAAAAAACAAGTTGGTACCAGGTCACAGTGGTCTCTCTACTCTCTCAAGACAGGTGGTCTCCCATAGCAGGTCCATTATAGAGTAAAACCAATCGGTGCCTGGTATATATGGTCTCTCAAGACAGGTGGTCTTTCAAAGATACATGTAGGTTTTACTGTATTTTTTTAAAAAATCTCACACTTATAGCAAAAGGAGCCTCAGTTTAGCAAGATGCTGCTCGTAAATAATTGTTTTGTTGCAATTTATTGGATAGTGCCAATAATGGTGAGCCAACAACTAGTGCAAACAGTGTAAAGCCACTATGGTGGCTTTCAGCACTTTTCAGTAGAGCCCTGATAGTGACTTCTAGCACTGAACAAGTCAGGTCATCAGTTTGGCTGTTATTAATAAATCCTTTGTTTTTATCTCAATGCTGGGTTCTAAAAGACAAATACAAAAGTGCTAATTATTAACTACAAGAAGACAGATCCTACAAGAAGACAGATCCATCCTACGCATGAATTTTTGATAGGTGGCATTTCTGGGATGAATATTTTTAAAATCTAATCGCATGAATAATAGGACAATTCTAGTTACCTCCCTTTTTCAATAAAATGCGCCAAATTCCTTCACTGTTTTACCTACAAAAAATACCCCTATCTTTTGACACAAAAGTTAAAAAATTTATAGTAATTTATATATTTTTTATACTTACCAATGACCCAGACATAGCTGGTGCTAACTCTTAAAATATAGGGCCAAACACAAATTTTGCCCCCCAATCCCCAAAATTTGCATCTAAAACCAAAGAAAACATGTCCTGAATGGCCCTCCACACTTCACCTCTACTGCGCATGTGCAGTGTCAAGGACGTTCCGAAATTGGCGCCATTAATCATTCTAATAACCAGTGCCTGGTAAGCGCTATGTACTCAGCGGGGAGGTAAGAGTTCCCAACTCCTGGGAGGGCCATCCCCGTCTGGGTCATTGGTAAGTATAAAAAATATATAAATTACTATAAATTTTTTAACATTTTTATACTGTACCAATGACCCAGACATAGCTGAATAGTAAAAAGGCTGGAGGGCCAAGGACATAGAGCAAGATGGAATACGCTCAATAATACAAAATAGAGTCGTCCCCTCTAGGGAAAAAGAAGTAATAGGCCTTACATGTATCTTTCTTATTTATGATAAATTAGAAAGATACAACACCTTCCAAAATTGAGCATCATACATCCATGTACTCTATTAATATCTAGTATAATCCTTATACTAATAATTTTTAAAGTAAGCCAATAAATAAAGTAAGTCTAGAGAATAGAGACTCTTTATACTCCTTAAAAGTGTCTGAGGATTGCATAATCATGTCCGTTGACACGTGCTATATTCAAAAGCTATACTTTAAAAACTAAGACTTGAATGAATTTTTAAAACATAAACTTCTCACTAAACAACCATCCCAATAACAGCTCAGAATTACTAACTCCGGAGGAGGTATCCCCTTGTTTTCATAGTAAAACAGGTGACCCAAGGGAACACCCTCCCCCCCCCCCCCTTTTTCTTGCCCTGGGTCAAATAGCCCAGAGCGAAGAGGGCAGCAGAACGGAGTCACTGCCGAAACAGACAGCCTACCTAGCTATAGTAGCAACTGTTAAGTGAATGACATTCTGAGCAGTAGATAATAGACCTAACAATAGAGGCCTCCAGAAATGGACTCAATATTTCGGAGATAAAAAAATTCATGAATGTGGATGGCTGAGCGCAATGAGCAGCCTTCAAAAATCTATAATAGCGACACTATTAATGTAAGCCCAAGATGTAGAAGAACTCTTACTTCATGAGCCGAAATCTCAAACACAACTGCTGAGTCAAAGATATACCATAAGCAGTATCGATAGTTAATTGACTCCATTAGCAATAGAATGGAGCGTAACGTCCTAATAGGCATCAAAGACAGAAGAAGTTTACGCCCGTAGTAATAAACAGATATCTGTTTATAAATACATAAACTCTAACTGGACAGAGTAAAGGCCTATGCCCGTACAAAGACGGAAGGACCTTAATAACAATAGGTTTCGGATATTAGGAGCCTAACTCTTATGCAAAAATCCAACCTAAATAGTAAAGGAAGTAGTGATTCCGAAACTACAAAAGTGAAAATCATCCACCGATAGTGCATGAAACTCACTGACTCTTCAGTAAAAGAGAAGCCAACAGAATTACTGTCTAAAAGGTCAGAATTTGAAAACTACTGTTTCCAGAGGCTCAAATGATTACTTTGCTAAATAAGAACCGAAGTTAAATTCCATATAGGAATTTAATCTAAAGATTCTAAGTCTATTTATCAAAAAGTTACTAACTGACTTAAAGAGACATAAGACTCAATTGTAAACTATCATAGAGTGTATAGGTATGAGGTAACATAAACCTATAACCTTAATAATAACAGGCTGCAGTAGATCTTGTCAAACAAGTATACTAAAAAGTTGCAATGAGTAGTATGGAGGGATCAACAATATGAACATAGTGATCCCTACACCAACGACGGAAGAGCCTCCACTTTAGCCGCATAGAATAGCGAAGAAGAGGATCTCCTATAGTAAGAAATCGCGTCCAAAGCTCGTCCAGTACAATGCTTACAATGCAATACGGACCACACAACGGAATACGTGAAGGTTGCGACCTTGCGGGTTGTGATAAAGATGACACGATTTTACCCAGCGAAAAAAGATCCTCTCATTAAGGAAGATTTCGCGTTAAGTCCCACAGTAGACATCAGAGTAAATTTACCCACGATCTCTGTGAAGACAGAGATGCTATCAACAGAAATGTATTGTGGTTGTTTATCTTAACAATACCTGCTGAAACAACAGCGCCGGAGGATACGCATATCCTATCATTCCGTCCTATTAGATCAATAGAGCGTTAACAACATTAGCTCAGAGATCCGGACAAGCAAACACATACGTCTGCAATTGATTAGCAAGCTGTGTCGTAAATAAATTATCATTGGGCGCTCCCATTGATAGCAAATCTGATTGAATACTTGTTTGTTGAGAGTCCATTCTGACGGCAACAAGCGACTCATAAGTGAACGGGAGTCCGGTAAAACAATCAGACGACCCGGAATATGACGGACCGAAACAGAACTTGGTGTACTATAACAAACAGAAGGATTCTTTCCATTAAATTGAATAACGGAAACGAATGAGTGCCTCCCTGGTTCCGGAGATATGCCACTACTGTCGAATTAACGGACAGGATTGGACATGCGTTTCTGAATAATGTTCATCCAGTGACATAAAGCAAGCCTAAAAAACATTATTCCGCGGAAGATAAGTGCTTGCTTAGAGACTGCGGAACCCAAAGACCCTGGCACTTCGAATCCGTTGGGATCAATATTATATCCCAACCTGTTTGACTGGCAACCGTCATAATTATAACACTCGGATCCGGCAACTGCAGTGGCACTCTCTGAGTGAACCACCGAATGTTTGCCCCAGTCTGAATCTCTTGCAACACTAGATAGACAAGAGAACGTATAAATCGAGCAATTCATGGATTGCTGAAAAGTTGCCGTCGAAGAGAAGCTTCTCCGAGAACGAAGCAACTCTGAGAGAGTTCTTCACCTTACTATCCATGCGCATGGATGTAGCTAGGGCTGCGTCACGTCTAACCAACTCCAATCAGCCACTGAAGGGTGGAGTTATACGTGAACAAACTACTGCCCTCAAAAGAAATCACATTGAAGATAATATCCCGTAATTCTTTTCTTGAAGACGTAATGATAACGCCTCAGTAAGGTGGATTACGTATGATAAAGCGTCTAAGTTAAGTCTACTAGACATCATTGTCATTTCCAACATTGTGGTTGGAAAAGACATAGACGGCAAAAAAGAATATTTCCAGTCTTTAACCACGCCGTCTAGACGCATATGAACTCTCGGTATGCCCTGCTCTGCCAAAAAAAATTATTCGTATAAATGATAAAAAGGCAGAAATGAGCATTGCGGACAAGAAACTAAACTATCATGCTTGGTAGCAGGCTTATATGCATATATAGCGTCGATAAATAATACACATGTTCTAATGACAATATTGGACTGAGTCGGTAAGTCAGGGACAATGTCCCTGAACCAATCCAAAACTCCGTGTCCAATGACGCTATAAGTCTCTTATCCAACATCGCAGCAATGTAGTCCGAAATAACAATCACTGGAAGATAATGCCAGAAGATATGAATGGCAGCTTCCGATGCTACGAAAGGGAAAACTCGAAATCTTTCGAATCCCTTTCGCCATCCTGTCGGACCCTATAAAGCGTTTGGTCATCCGTACCTGATGCAACCGCGGACCGCACCGACCCAGCGCCGTCAGATAATTCCTGATTCGACTAAGAAACTGTCGATTGCTGGGATGCTGCGAAAAAACTGTGCAAACTCGGATAGCACGTCCGTCACTGAGGCCTGTGGAGAAGCGGTCCTGCAATGCATTGCCGCTAAAAGCTCCGTGATCGTTACCACATGCATACTACTAATATGCGAGCGAACGGAGTGTATAGGCCTCGTGTCCCTTGGCTACCGGATGGCGTGACCTATTCGCCGTGGAATCACTGAATGACGAAACTGATCGGATACTCGAGGTCACATAGCCAATGTGCGGTCGTGTGCCCTGCTGTGAGGATGAGGAAGCATTATCGACAGTCTCTCGGACTGTCAATATAACGGAGCGTCCCGACCGACAGACATATGCTCCGAATGTAAAATATCTGAACCACAACATGCGGTCCAGTATGTTGTTGGACGAGAGAGGGACCTCTCTCGCTCACAGCCCGGACGGACCTGGACAAGCCAGGAACCGGACTAACAGGCTTCCTCCGATCTGTCCTCAATCCGCCGTCACTGGGTGAGTACTAAAGTAATTATAGTGCTCGCATCACACAAATCTCCTTCCTAGACCGCAACGGACGAACCCGGCAGCCGAACCATTCGATGAATGTACGCTACACCGGGTGAGCTAGCGAATTTCACTCCGTCGATCCTACAAGGGACCTCTTAGGCGATAGACATATTCCATGAGCGCTTATTGCCGCTAGCTCTCCATTAACTATGACGACAGAGGCACACTTTTGAAAGACATCTCCGTAACTTTGCAAACAAGAAACCAGAAATGCTTGGTAATAGCAAGCATATAATAATAATATATATAGCGTCGTTCAATAATTCGAAAGTTTGTGTGACATTATTGGACTATGTCGGAACTGAGGGACGATGTCCCAGAACCGAACCAAAAATTTCTAAGTCCACTGACGCTATCAGTTTCTTATCCGACATCGCAGCATTCTGGTCCGACGAAAGAAGCTGTAGAAGATCAAGTCAGATGACATACACAACAGCATATGTTGTTCCGAAAGGGAAAGCTCGAAATCCTCCGAATCCCCTTCGGTATCCCGTCGGACCGGATGAAATTTTCGGACGTCCGTACCCGCTTCCGCGGAGCGTCCCGACCCAGCATCGTCGGATAAAAAATATGCGACAGATTCAGTTGATGCTGGGAAGCTGCGATAAGCTGTGCTATTTAGGAAAGCACGTCCGTTCCAGAGGCCTGTGCAGTAGCGGTCTTACGATGCATTGCCGCCGAAAGCTCCGTGTACGTTGACTCCCGCACACTTTCCTATGCGAACGTCCGGAGTCTGCAGGCCTCGTGTCCCTGGCTACCGGATGGTGTGACCTGGTCGCCGATGATTCTCTGACTGGCGAAGCTGACTGGATATCCGAGGTCACATAGCCAAGAGCGGTCGTGTGCGCTACCATGAGAATGAGGAAGCCTTATTGACAGTCTACTCCGGACTGCCTATATGTCGGAGCGTCCCGAGCGACGGACGTATGCTCCGAATGCGAAACATTTTGTACCACAACATCTGGGGCCAGTTGTTGTTGTACGAGAGAGGGGCCTCTCTCGCTCGCCGTCCGGATGGACCAGAACAAGCTATGAACCGGACTAAAAGGCTTCCTCCGTTCTCCCTCTAATCCGCCGTCACTGGGTGTGCATTTGGTTGATTTATAGTGCTCGCATCACCCCAAAACTCCTTCTAGACCGCAACGGACGAACCCGGCTGCCGAACCATTCGATGAATGGACGCTACACCGGGCGAGCTAGCGGACGTCAAAGGCCGTCGAACCTACTAGGGTCCTCTTAGGCAATTGGCGTATTACATGAGCACTTTTCCGCTAGCCCTTCATTAATTGTGACGACGGAGGCACACTGTTGGAAGACATCACAGATACATCACCCTAATCTTGCAGAAAAGTTGCCGTCGAAGAGAAGCTTCTCCGAGAACGAAGCGACTCTGAGAGAGTTCTTCACCTTACTATCCACGCGCATGGATGTAGCTAGGGCTGCGTCACGTCTAACCAACTCCAATCAGCCACTGAAGGGCGGAGTTATACGTGAACAAACTACTGCCCTCAAAAGAAATCACATTGAAGATAATATCCCGTAATTCTTTTCTTGAAGACGTAATGATAACGCCTCAGTAAGGTGGATTACGTATGATAAAGCGACTAAGTTAAGTCTACTAGACATCATTGTCGTTTCCAACATTGTGGTTGGAAAAGACATAGACGGCAAAAAAGAATATTTCCAGTCTTTAACCACGCCGTCTAGACACATATGAACTCTCGGTATGCCCTGCTCTGCCAAAAAAAATTATTCGTATAAATGATAAAAAGGCAGAAATGAGCATTGCGGACAAGAAACTAAACTATCATGCTTGGTAGCAGGCTTATACGCATATATAGCGTCGATAAATAATACACATGTTCTAATGACAATATTGGACTGAGTCGGTAAGTCAGGGACAATGTCCCTGAACCAATCCAAAACTCCGTGTCCAATGACGCTATAAGTCTCTTATCCAACATCGCAGCAATGTAGTCCGAAATAACAATCACTGGAAGATAATGCCAGAAGATATGAATGGCAGCTTCCGATGCTACGAAAGGGAAAACTCGAAATCTTTCGAATCCCTTTCGCCATCCTGTCGGACCCTATAAAGCGTTCGGTCGTCCGTACCTGATGCAACCGCGGACCGCACCGACCCAGCGCCGTCAGATAATTCCTGATTCAACTAAGAAACTGTCGATTGCTGGGATGCTGCGAAAAAACTGTGCTAACTCGGATAGCACGTCCGTCACTGAGGCCTGTGGAGAAGCGGTCCTACAATGCATTGCCGCTAAAAGCTCTGTGATCGTTACCCCGTGCATACTACTAATATGCGAGCGAACGGAGTGTATAGGCCTCGTGCCCCTTGGCTACCGGATGGTGTGACCTATTAGCCATGGAATCACTGAATGACGAAACTGATCGGATACTCGAGGTCACGTAGCCAATGTGCAGTCGTGTGCCCTGCTGTGAGGATGAGGAAGCATTATCGACAGTCTCTCGGACTGTCAATATAACGGAGCGTCCCGACCGACAGACATATGCTCCGAATGTAAAATATCTGAACCACAACATCCGGTCCACTATGTTGTTGGACGAGAGAGGGACCTCTCTCGCTCACAGCCCGGACGGACCTGGACAAGCCAGGAACCGGACTAACAGGCTTCCTCCGATCTGTCCTCAATCCGCCGTCACTGGGTGAGTACTAAAGTAATTATAGAGCTCGCATCACCCAAATCTCCTTCCTAGACCGCAACGGACGAACCCGGCAGCCGAACCATTCGATGAATGTACGCTACACCGGGTGAGCTAGCGAATGTCACTCCGTCGATCCTACAAGGGACCTCTTAGGCGATAGACATATTCCATGAGCACTTATTGCCGCTAGCTCTTCATTAACTATGACGACAGAGGCACACTTTTGAAAGACATCTCCGTAACTTTGCGAATAAGAAACCAGAAATGCTTGGTAATAGCAAGCATATAATAATAATATATATAGCGTCGTTCAATAATTCGAAAGTTTGTGTGACATTATTGGACTATGTCGGAACTGAGGGACGATGTCCCAGAACCAAACCAAAAATTTCTAAGTCCACTGACGCTATCAGTTTCTTATCCGGCATCGCAGCATTCTGGTCCGACGAAAGAAGCTGTAGAAGATCAAGTCAGATGACATACACAACAGCATATGTTGTTCTGAAAGGGAAAGCTCGAAATCCTCCGAATCCCCTTCAGTATCCCGTCGGACCGGATGAAATTTTCGGACATCCGTACCCGCTTCCGCGGAGCGTCCCGACCCAGCATCGTCGGATAAAAAATATGCGACAGATTCAGTTGATGCTGGGAAGCTGGATAAGCTGTGCTATTTAGGAAAGCACGTCCGTTCCCGAGGCCTGTGCAGTAGCGGTCTTACGATGCATTGCCGTGTACGTTGACTCCCGCACACTTTCCTATGCGAACGTCCGGAGTCTGCAGGCCTCGTGTCCCTGGCTACCGGATGGTGTGACCTGGTCGCCGATGATTCTCTGACTGGCGAAGCTGACTGGATATCCGAGGTCATGTAGCCAAGAGCGGTCATGCGCACTACCATGAGAATGAGGAAGCCTTATTGACAGTCTACTCCGGACTGCCTATATGTCGGAGCGTCCCAAGCGATGGACGTATGCTCCGAATGCGAAACATTTTGTACCACAACATCTGGGGCCAGATGTTGTTGTACGAGAGAGGGGCCTCTCTCGCTCGCCGTCCGGATGGACCAGAACGAGCTATGAACCGGACTAAAAGGCTTCCTCCGTTCTCCCTCTAATCCGCCGTCACTGGGTGTGCATTTGGTTGATTTATAGTGCTCGCATCACCCCAAAACTCCTTCTAGACCGCAACGGACGAACCCGGCTGCCGAACCATTCGATGAATGGACGCTACACCGGGCGAGCTAGCGGACGTCAAAGGCCGCCGAACCTACTAGGGTCCTCTTAGGCAATTGACGTATTACATGAGCACTTTTCCGCTAGCCCTTCATTAATTGTGACGACGGAGGCACACTGTTGGAAGACATCACAGATACATCACCCTAATCTTGATCGTCTGAAATAGAAATTGATAAAGTAGAGTGACCCTGCGGGGAAAGGACCGAAGTGTCCAATTCCCCACTAACATACCGTGACATACGCTTCCCATGTTGTCATCGAAATCATACGATACAGAACAGGAGTTAATGCGAGTACACTGACCACATATAGAATGATTATAAAAGTCAGAGGAAGACTTCCTCTTATTACAATTGATCAAAATCCTTTCAATGTGAAAAGAAAACAAAGTCCTGGTACTCGCACCAACCCCTGGCAATCAAAATACTTAATAATAATATGATCCATTAATATAAAAAAAATAATTGAAATCAAAATATTTTGAAAAAATATTTTTTCAGAACAGCCCAAGTTTCTGAAAAGTAACGTTGAGCCCCAATGGATCCCAAGCCTAAGTGTGGACAAAAATTTTAAAAATATTTTAAACAATTTATTCAACACTTACGAACAATAATAAGGTATCTAGTTATGATTAAAATAAAATCAAGACATTATTTTCAAGAAATCCCCCCCTCACACAGAGGGCTGTTGTAAATGTAAACAATGAGTGTAAAAACACTAAAATAAGTCTCCAGGCACCCAGGCCCGGAATCAGTTACCAAAAATACACTATCTGATGCAAAACAGAGACTTCCAGGGAAGAAACTGCAGAACATCAGATGGTAGATGCAGAACACAACGCCTAACCACCCGTAGGTGAAGACGTAAACATGGGGAAAGAACAGAATTCATTCTGTTATTCAGCTAAAACTCCCAAGAAATTTTAGTAATAAAAATTACAGAAACTATGCCAAAAGCATGGGAGAATAGCAAGAGGGGACTTAAAGGAAAGGGAGAGAGGAAAACACTGAAAAATCAGTGTAACTAAATAACCAGAATGACAACAAAATAGCTGCTGCCTCGAAAATAGGTAACTTAACATAATTTCATTAAAAAAATTTAAGTTACAGCCCTGATAACATTCTGTCACACATTTTTCCTCTCCTCCTTCTCTATCCTCCTTAGAATCACCATTTCACTAATATTTATGTGTCTGGCATCATTTAAACTGAGATTTACAAGCACAAAGATCAGTCAGATGTTAACTGATGAAGGGCCAAACTTAGAATGATTAATGGCGTCAATTTCAGAACGTCCTTGACACTGCGCATGCGCAGTAGAGGTGAAGTGTGGAGGGCCATTCAGGACATGTTTTCTTTGGTTTTAGATGCAAATTTTGGGGATTGGGGGGCAAAATTTGTGTTTGGCCCTATATTTTAAGAGTTAGCACCATTGGTACAGTATAAAAATTTGCTGATTTTGGGTAAATAATGCCAAATATTGCAAAATTTCATCCAAACCTATCGATTTAGTTTTACAGTGGAGCCCACTTAATTGGATATCTCTTAATTGGATATCCCTGTTAATTGAATATAATCATCAAACACAAAACCATTTACCATACCTTCAGTACAAATTTGATCTGTTAATTGCATACGGGTTGTAGAGTAAACTCCTGTTAAATGTATATAAATTTTTGTAATATGTCGAAAAAACTACTGTGACACACACTAAATTCCCCTTATTTATCAACCTTTATGGCCTCACTACATCCAATACAGACATTTATTCTATTATATCTTGTTTGACAGAGCTCTATGAGCCCTGTCAAACAAGACATAATAGAATAAATGCTTAGTTTACCTCCAGAACACAGGAAACTGACCAAATCCCTGTTAATTGTATACTCCTGTTAAATGAATAATTTTCACTGGCAAAATGGATATTCAATTAAGAGGTTTCTACTGTATCAGATAGAAATACATACACCTGCCGAGTTTGAAATCAATCTAGCCTGCAGAGGTTGAGGAGATAGGGCATGTTATTCACAAAAAAAACAGAATTCACAACAAAAAAATAACTCAAATTACAGTATAGATTATTGTTGTCTGCAGACAGGTAGTCTGGTAAACATGCTTGTCCGCTAAGTACAGTTATAAATAAACCAATACTTTCAGTTTCTAGCCAAAATCTGAAATTTATATAAAATTCTTCAAGCATACCAAGTTTCAAAGCGATCCAAGCATAAATGCGCCCTGTAGGGTGTGCCAAAGGGAAATATCGTTGCCTAACTAAACTAAGTGCAAAGGTCGTTGCCAGTGGCAAAAGATTTTGACAGAAAAGAAAGAAAATTGATAGCTCCCATCTAGAGGTCTCCCCAAACAAGCATACCAAGTTTCAAAGTGATCCAATCATAAATGTACGATGTGCCAAAGGGAAATTTTGCATCCTCACTAAACTAAGTTCAAAAGTTGTTGCCAATGGCAACATTTTTTTATGGAAATGGAAGAAAATCGATCGTTCCCATCTAGAGGCCACCCCAAATAAGCACACCAAGTTTCAAAGCGATGAGATCATAAATGTGCCCTGTAGGGTGTGCCAAAGGAATTTATTGATGCCTGACCACTAAGTTCAAAGGTCACTGCCAGCGGCAACATTTTTTGACGGAAATGGAAGAAAATGGATAGCTCCCGAATGGAGGTCACCCCAAACCAGCATACCATGCTTCAAAGCAATCCGATCAAAAATGTGCCCTTTTGGGTGTGCCAAAGGGAAATATTGCGGCCTGACTGAACTAAGTTCAAAGATCATTGCCAGCAGCAACATTTTTGACGGAAATGGAAAAAAAATTGATAGCTCCCATCTAGAGTTCACCCTAAATAAGCATACCAAGTTTGAAAGTGATCTGATCATAAATGCGACCTCTGTGGTGTGCAAAAGGAAATTGAGGATGTACAGATGTATGTACATATGCCGACGGACGAGAAGTGATGGCAATAGCTCAGCTTGATTTCGTCAAGTTGAGCTTAAATTTGAAGTTCAAGGTCACTCACACTGTGACCTTAACCTTTGGCACTATGATCCAAAAAGAATAGGGTTCTTCTCATCATACCTAACCGACATGCCAAGTTTGGTTTTAGTAGGCCAAGCAGAATTTAAGTTAACTGGTAGAGTGCTAAATTATTTTTGGCTATCAAAATTTGCTGACATGTCTTTGCCTTGTTACACTTTATGGGAGAGTGCCTGCAGGCACTCTTCCATAAAGTGTAACAAGACAAATCCTTACAGAATAAATGCTATCACTTTAAAGACAAGATGAAACTCATCTACAAAATATGAAGTCTTTGCGTAGTGGTACCTGCACTTCAAAATGAAGCCCAAATATGGGCTTCCAGCACTCTACAAGTTAAAAGAGTGGAAACCAACTCCGTCTACACGGACGGGTGGACAATGCCACAGCTATACCTCCCAGGGCAAGGTCATGGCACACCCTTGAATCAAAAGCAATCATTATATGTAGTATGAATGAGATCTGTCCACTGAAACAATTTTTATGAACCAAACAAAATTGGAACACGGAACAGTCTGTGTACTTTACCTTGAATCTATGACCACGGGCCAGGGTCATGACAATCCCCATATAATCATGGTCAATTACTGTATGAAGTATGAACAACCTGAGCCAACTCAATATTTTATGGAGTGGACAAAGATACAATGGACAAACAAACACTTCACTGGTCTGTGACCTAGACCTTGGAGGTATAAGGCTAAAAAAAAATAGTGTTTTGATTCTCAGGCCCTCCCTCGTTGGATTTGATCCTCCTCATTAGACATTTTTATTATGTCATGTTTTTTAAGGAATTTGTGAAAACTTGGAATGGTCATTTTTTCACATTTCTCGACATATACCAGTAATTGTTTAGCTGTGTTTGCAGTAAATTGTTTTTTCTTGTGGCAGTTTATGGGAGAGTGCCCAGAGGCACTCTCCCATAAACTGTAACAAGGCAAATTCTGATCTACTGTATCATGATTTAATTATTTATTTATTTGCTGGTGTTTAAGGTCATATATTTCTGCACAATGGTTAATAATGGCCGCAACAACAATATAAACTCAAGTTTAACCAATCATTTAGAGCCATGTTTCCCATTTTAAAGGACTCCTACCCCAAGCATTGGTTAGTGGGGCCTATTCTAATGGATCATGATGCTTGACAGATCTATACCATTAAAAAGAACAATAAAATACAAATCTTCGTAGCTGTTGTTACGGCAGTTGGTTATAAAAGGTATACAATAATTACACTAAAATACAACCTTTTCTCTTTTTCAAGTGGAAAGACAGCAAAAAGATTTACTGAGTATACTCAACCCTTTTACACGAAAAAAAAAAAAAATAAAAATAAAATCCTCCCTCCCTCCCTCCCTCACTGATTTGAAAAAAAAATTGCCTGAGAATCAATTCATTTTTTTTATTTGGCCTAATAGGGTTATTTTCTGTTTTTAATAATTTGATTAGCAGTTTTTATCGCTGTCCTGGAAAATTGATTAGCAGTGACCAATGGGGACAAATTGATTAGCAATTATAAAGGAGTCTATTATAAATAAATTTCAGAAAAACACACCTTTTCAATCTAATAGTCTTTTTTTCATTAACAAGAGCAGAAATCTGATGAATTTGCAGGGTACTTTTTGTTTTAAAAAATTTGATTAGCAGTTTTTATTGCTGACCTGGAAAATTGATTAACAATGGGGACAAACTGATTAGGATTTATAAAAAGAGTCTAATAAATTACAGACAAACACACCTTCTCAATCTAATACTTTTTTTATTAACAAGAACAGAAATCTGATGAATTTGAAATTAAATCAAACTGAATAAGTCAGAGGTCAGCAAATTGGAAATTTTGATTAACCCCTGAATGGTTATGCAAAACAAATTTGCATAACCCTTTCTGAATTAAGACAACCCCTTCTTCACAAGTCGATAGAAACGCGTTTTTCACCTAGGGCAACAGCTGTGCGATTTAATCAAAAAATTGGGTTCGGCTTTGTTATCAAAACCAAAACATTAACCCTTTACCCAACGAATTGCCCGCATCCGCCCGCGTAATATGCAAATACAGCAGTTGAAAAAATATTTTTCAAAAAGTTCAACAGAACCATATCATGTGACCCCTCGTTGGAACGAGCTCATCGAGCTTGTTCCAACGAGGGGTCACATGATATGGTTTTGTTGAACTTTTTAGAAAAATTTTAAATAATGATATTTAAAATAATAAATTTTGATATCGTCTGCATTGGGTAAAGGGTTAACAATTACAGGAAACCTGTTGTCCCGGTTTCCAATTAATTACAATGCTGAAAATCTCTAATCAGGTCGTCACTTCTCAGAATAATGAGAGAAACAAAGTGAAGTTACCTTTGTTTTGAAACTTTAAGAGTCGTGATACCCCTTTCTCAGAACAACTACACTAATTGGTATCGCGTTCGAGAGTTGCTGTGAAAATAGGTGAAAAAATTGACTTTTTGCGCATCATGTTTTTACTTGAGTTGAATAAAGTCATTAACAATGTTAGAGACAATTCAAACTGGAATGCTGTGCTATGTACAGTAGAACCTGTCTTGAGAGACCGCCCTTTTGGCCACACAAAAGTGGTCTCTCAAGACAGGTGGTCTCTCATAACAGGTTTCAGGTTTTCTCAAGTCAGTGAATAACCAACCACAAAATTCAGAAATAGAGAAGAATGGATTTTTGTAATTACTTTGTAGTTGTTCTTTTTTATGAAGCTTTTGTAACAAATTGAAATGGACTGTTATAAAAATTATAAAAATAAATTAGTGTTGAAAATCTTCATTGAAGATTTTCAACACGAATTTATTTTTATAATTTTTATAACAGTCCATTTCAATTTGTTACAAAAAGATTTTCAACACAAATTTATTTTTATTCCTTTCTTTCACATTTCAGGTATGTATGAAATTGTTTATTCAACAATAATCGTAATCTTTTCACAGGGGTATTAAAAAAAACATCTCAATCTTTAATGAGTTAGCAATTGAAACCCAATTAAGAGGTTTTCATACTTTTAATTGTGTTAGTATAACACAATGGATTTTCCAATTCCAGAAAAGGTAAGAAGTTTTTGTCATGGTTTCTATCTTCAAAGGGTCGGTCTCTCAAGACAGGTCAAATATGGCATAAAAATACAAGTTGGTACCAGGTTACAGTGGTCTCTCAAGACAGGTGGTCTCTCAAGACAGGTGGTCTCCCATAGCAGGTCCATTATAGGGTAAAACCAATCGGTGCCTGGCAGATGTGGTCTCTCAAGACAGGTGGTCTCTCATGACAGGTGGTCTCTCAAGACAGGTTTTACTGTACAATGATTTTACAACAGACTCAAGGCAAGAAATCATTTTCTTAAACTTTCTTAAATTTGAAACTCTTGGGATAATTTATGCAAATACTTTGCCCTCAGGAAATCAGAGTATATTACACACGTGTGCTGCCATGGAAATGGAGTATCTTCCGACAATGACGGATGTATAAATTAAGACTGTTGGGCTGTATTCACAGTTTATTGAATTAATATATCAGAGACTCTTTGGGATTAAATTAATGTTTCCAGCTGCAATTTAACAATAATTCGCCATCGGAGCTTTCAGTGCACAAGCGAAAAAACAGTAGGGCTGGGCAGTTTATCGTTTTTTTTTTTTAAACCGAAACCGAACCGCCGCCTTAACAAAAAAAACTCGACTTTTGGTTTCAACAAATTTCCCAGAATTGGTTAAGTTTATGACCACTCATCCGCACGCCAAAGGCTTAAATGTCGGGCAAAGGTAAATGCTGTGCCATTTATGCTTACTTCGAGAGGACTGACAACAAATCCCCCCTCCCCCCACAAATAGTGGTAGCAAATTTCTTGTATCTTAAACAATATCTACAGAACCACCAGCAGATGGAATATGAAAAATCAAAAAGTCTTATGTAAAAATCCACACCTGCAATTCAAGAATCGTTAAGTAAATTTAATGAACCGGGCACATTCGACTAAAGAGGTATTGCAAGTTACCTGACAATATATGGTGTAAAAGTATTATAAATTACCTTTGACCCAAAATCATCTGCGTATGACACGTTGTAAATTAGATTGGAGGTAAACATAAAATTTATTGAGTTTTAAAACCTCAAAGTTCACATGGGAAAAATGACGAGTAAATTATGTTAATTAACCGACTACTGGCACGTTCTCTGAAGTCACATGCTTATAGATAAGCTGCGCATTGGCAGTTATGTTTTTTTGTCAACAATAAAATGGTTAAATTAAAATAGAACACATCCTATTAAATGGATGGCAGGTAACTATTGAAAGTTTTTATAAAACTTAATGGGAATTGTTTGTATAATATTTGAACTTACTTTAAGGAATCGCGCAGTACTGCAGGTCTGTCAGGTACACACGCTGCATCCCCAATACGAAGATGTTATAATCAACACGTGTCATGACCATGGGTATTTTGTAAACGCAACAAATCCCAAGATGCAATATTGCAAACTTTCTTTCAAATCCATTATGCAGCAGTCTCCCTTCAAAAACATCAATCGCCTGTCTTGACGGAGATAAAATCAATGAAGGGAATCAGCAAGAGGGCAAAGTATACTTGGTAATATCTTTGCCTTGTCACCGCTCATTTCGCCCAATTTCTATGTTTGGGGCAGAATCAAAGTAAAAAACGAACCTCTACAGTCGAAATTAGGAGAGATATTGTGAAAGCATTGGAGTGAGTTACCAATAAAAGTGATTCGTATATAACAATAGTTATCAAAATCAGAAGAAATATGATTTGTGTTCCTATTATTCCACTGTCATTTGAAGCAGGAACCATCAAGAAACACGGGGCACGTCTATTTTCAAGCGATGTGATAATTACCGAAATAAGCACAACAATTGCACATTAGCCACCAAAACCAGGGTGAGAGCTTAGCGACTCCATAAAAAATAAGGAAATGTTGATTTTTTCGAAAATATAGCTTTTCTTGTGAATTTCTGCATCTTGTCTTGACAAGGCCCCAAATCTCACTGACAGAACAAGGCAGCTCCCACCAGTGGTGGAGCCATGGGTTGAAATCCTGTGGACCATGCTGGTGAAGATTTTTTTTTTTTTTTTTTTTTGGGGGGGGGGGGGGGGGGGGGGGGGAATCTCAGGACTGAGGGTACTGTACTTGTACTGAGGGCAGGGAATCAAAAAGAATCTTTTCAAATTTGGGGATGGGAGAAGCAAGTGGGATTTTGAGTGGGGGAGGGGGAGGGGGGCTGGTCTCCCTAGATACCTCATGGCTCCACCACTGTTGCCCACTACAGTAGCCCAACACAATATGTCCATTAGCTAGAGAAGAGTGGTGAACCCTGATTAACCCAAATGACTCAACACGCTATATGAGCCTCATGACTTGGATGACAAAAACAGACAGATTTTATGTGTACATTACCCTCTAAAATGTGGATTTTCTACAATATATTTAACCGAACTGAAAACCAAGTTTTTGTACAAAACCGAAACCGAACCGAAATGCAAATTTCAAAACCGCCCAGCCCTAAAAAACAGTTGTCCAATTTAATTTTGCTT